>VUQH01013279.1:3996-29879 GCA_015106775.1 Etroplus canarensis
CTTTTCTTAAGTTTGGATGTGTTTGGTGTTTTGAAACTGGATGGAACAAGTGAAGGGTGGAATCAAGGCAATCATAAGGTCAATCATAAGGTAGCTGTAGCATAAAGTATACCCAGCTTTATTCATCTGTTTTACTGTAAGTAGATTTATCCATAATTTACAAAGACTTTGAACTAGTAATTGAGACTATAAAGTCATAATGGCATAAATGTTTGCTGTTTCCATGAATCAAGATGAGCAGTAGAGGGTTTTTCACTCACCAGCCACCTCATTAGATACACCTAGCTAGTACCAGGTGGGACCCACTTTTGCCTTCAGAACTGCCTTAATTCATGATGGCATAGATTCAACAAGGTTCTGGAAACATTCCTCAGAGATTTTGGTCCATACTGACATGTTGGCATCACACAGTCGCAGCAGATTTGTCCGTTGCGCATGAATGATGGAAATCTTACATTCCACATCCCAAAGTTGCTTTATTGAATTGTGATGTGATCAGAGTGTGTGAATGGGGTCATTAGAGTACAGTAAACTCATTGTCATGTTCAAGAAACCAGCTCAGTGACATGGTGGGTTGTCCTGGAGGAAGCAGCCATCAGAAGATGGGTACACTGTGGTCATAAAGGGGTGGGCATGGTCAGCAACAATACTCAGGTAGGCTGTGGTGTTTAAACAATGCTCATTTGGTACTAGGGGGCCCAAAGTGTGCCAAGTAAATATCCCCCACACCATTACACCCCCAGCAGCAGCCTGAACCATTGGTATAAGGTAGGATGAGTTCATACTTTCATGTTATTTTATGCCAAATACTGACCCTACCACCCAAATGTTGCAGCAGAAATTGAGACTCATCAGACCAGGCAATGTTTTTCCAATCTTCTGTTGTCCAATTTTGGTGAGTCAGTGTGAACTGTAGCCTCAGTTCCCTGTTCTTAGCTGACAAGTGTGGCACCTGATGTGATCTTCTGTACCATAGATCAACCACTTCAGGGTTTTTCGGTCTTATTTTGGGTAAACCTTAGAGATGGTTGCACAGGAAAATCCAAGTAGATCAGCACTATCTAAAATACTCAAACCAGTCTGTCTGACACCGACAACCATGCCACGTTCAAAGTCATTTAAATCACCTTTTTCTTCCCCTTTCTGATGCTTGGGATGAACTTCAGCAGCCCCCTCCCTACATTCCTAACTACACTGAGTTGCTGCCATGTGACTGGCCCATTAGGTATGTGAATTAACAAACAATTGAATGGGTACACTCAATGAAGTCACCAGTGAGTACATGTCATTTTGCAACCTAAGGAATCACCCCCCTGCTGGCCATTAGGGAGAATGGCAGTTAAGGCACTTCATGCTTTACTTTTCCAATCTGAAGGCTACATCCATCTTAACTGTCACTGGTTTAATTTGACATTTAAAAACGTGATAGTGTCTTAGAAAAATCTTCTCAAAGTAGTTTTATTCATGATTGCTTACTTTGTTTTTTCTTTTTTGTTTGTCCTCAAAATGGCCATGTGTTTTATAAAATATCATCCATTAAATTATCATTAACAACAGTAAAAATTGTGCTCCCTAATTCCCTGTCACATTATTTGGACCACTAGGACAGTGGAGGCTTGTTTGCATTGCCTACTAACTTTACCCTGTCTCTTAATACATGCTGGGAAAGTTTCCAGCCACGAGTGACCCACAACAGAATAAATGAGTTAAGAAAATGGTTAGAAGGTCCCTTTGCGATTGAAATCTCATTTTCTAGAGTGCTTTCTTTAATGGGAACAATTAATTGAGTTACACAAATCTATCTATGTACCTTCAGCTGCTCCCTTGTATCCGCCACAGTGGGTTAATACGCATCAGTCATTTGGCAAAAGTTTTACACCAGATGCCCTTCATGATGTACAAATCAGTATGCAAAATGTAGTAGACATCAAAACAAGTGAAACTAAAACTTAGAATTCCATTCACTGTGCAAGAAATACAGCAGAGTGTGAGCAAACTGAAAATGTAACGCTACTTCTCACTCGCTTTCCTCAGCAGCTTTATTGTGGAGTGACGCTGTAACAAAGTAATTACTATTCATCCTCTGGGGATCACGTCTCTGCAAAATTCCATTATATCGTGTCTAATAGTTGTTGATATATCTCAATGTGGACCAGAGTGGTGGGCTGGCTGAAATTTAGACTGAATTACAAAAGTGTAACAATACAAATGATCACAGTGGGTGTCAAGACTCAACCCAGCAACAACAACAACAACAGAGGTGCTGTTGCTGCCTTGCATGATTTCTGCTAGTAATTGGTATGGCTGCAGCAAAAATAAATAAATAAATAAATAAAACACTGGTCTGTCAGACAGAAATGAGGGGTTTGTTCAGCGCCACCGCGCGCTGTCAGTTTGTTCCTCTGATGTTTTCCATGTGGCTTCGACAGCTCGGCTCAGCGCAGGGGTGGGGAACTGTTAATGAGCGAGATGCCAGCCCACTAACAACACACATAAAGGGTGCAAGTGTGTGTCTGTGTGTCTCTGTGTTTGTGTCTGCGTACGTATTAATGAGCACGAGAGGAGTTTATAGTACAGTTTTGTGTGTTTTCGAAGATTAGAAACTGCTGCTTAAAAGTGTGTGTGTGTGTGTGTGTGTGTGTGTGTGTGTGTGTGTGTGTGTGTGTGTGTGTGCACTTTAAGCTGCTTTTCCTCTTAGAAAATCAGCTGGGATCGTAAAATTGCTTCCTAATTACCTTAAGATTTCTCTGCTTTTGCGTCAGCTCAGTGTTTCATCTCCAGTCTCAAGGATTTTTGCCACCTTTCAAAGTCTTTAATTTCCCTTTGTTTGTCTTCCACAGGTGCACTGTGACTGACTGTGGCTCAGAGTGGATGAGCCCTTCTGTTCACCCAGCCATCAATCCATCCCTCCACCCCACCGTCAGCCAGAGGAAGGATCTGATGACAGAATTGCAGAGAGTGGAGAGAAAAGACCCCCTGCTATGGCCAGCAGTATGTAACAAAGTTACTGTATTTATTTTTTCCAAGTTAAAAAGAAGTTAAAACAAACAGTAAAGGACAGTAAACACTCATGTGATGCTGGGAAAGTCTTCTGGAGATGTCAAAAATCCACAAAGAAGAAAGTTCAATTTATTCATTTGTCTTCTTCCACTTGTCCAATTTAGGGTCGTGGGGGAGCTGGAGCATATCCCAGCTATCATAGGGCGAAAGGCAGGGTACACTCTGGACAGGTCGCCAGTCTCTCGCAGAGCCAACACAGAGAGAGACAAACAACCATTCACACCTACAGTCAATTTAGAATTGCCAATTAACCTAACCCCCATTGCATGTCTTTGGAACGTGGGTGGAAGCCAGAGCACCCAGAGAGAACCCACGCAAACACAGGGAGAACATGCAAACTCCACACAAGGGTCAAAGGCAGCAGGCTGTTGGATTTGAACCCAGACCCTCTTACTGTGAGGCAACAGTACTAACCACTGCGCCATTAGTTTAATTCAGTTTTATTCATATAGTGCCAATTCTCATCAAAAGTTGCCTCAAGGTGCTTTACACTGTAAGGTAAACCCTACAAGTTTAGAGAGAAAACTCCAATGGGATTATTAAAGTATTTTGATTCTGATTCAGATTATCCCCTATGAGTAGTATATGGCAACTGTGAGAAGGAAGAACTCCCTTTTAACAGGAACAGTCCTCCAGCAGACCCAGGCTCAGGGAGGAGCAGCCATCTACTTCAGCCGGTTGGGGGTGAGGAGAATAGAGAAATTAGAATAAAGAGAGACACAGACTATGGGAGAGAGAAGACAACACTAAATAACACGCAGCAGTGGAAATAAATGCACTGGGAGTGAAAAGAGGTGGGTGGAGAAGAAATGCCCAGCACTTTATAAGAAGCCCCCGAGCAGCCTAAACCTGTTGCAGCATAACTAAGCCCTAACTAAAAGCTTTATCAAAAAGGAAAGTTTGAAGCCTGATCTTAAATGTAGAGAGGGTGTTTGCCTCCTGAATACAAACTGGGAGCTGGTTCCACAGGAGAGGGGCCTGAGAGCTGAAGGCTCTGCCTCCCATTCTACTTTTAAAAAGTTTAGGAACCACAAGTAGGTCTGCACTCTGAGAGAGAAGTGCTCTGATGCTAAAATATGGTATAATGAGGTCTTTAAGATAGGATGAGGCCTGACTGTTTAAGACTTTGTAAGTGAGTAGAAGGATTTTAAATTAAATTCTGGATTTAACAGGGAGCCAATGAAGAGAAGCCAAGTTCAGCTGAAGAGCTTTTTTCCTGTAAAAGTGAAATAAAGTAATCCCTAATAGTGATATTTATGTATCTTATCTGTCAGTTGCAGAGTACTGGAACTATCAAAATAATTTTCTCTGACCATTTTTGAATTCATCATCTGTGGCAGCTCCGATGCTTGGCTGTTTAACATATTTTGTCCCTGGCTGAACTCTGCGATCAGGAGAAACTCATTCTCTGTGATCATGAATGAATCTATTTTGTGCAGCAGAACTTATTACAGGCGCCTTCAGGAAGGCCTGCAGGTTAAATTTGTACTGACTGATTCTGAAAGGCTCATAAAACACTTGTGAGCTTAGCAACATTAATATAACACTTTCTGCGCAGAGTCACACAGGTTCTTTATTCAAAAGCAATATCAAATTTTGTAATATAAACCAATTTGCAGAAAACATTATAGTCCTAAATTTAATACATTTTAATCCCGTATTCCATTCAGCCAGCTCCTGCTTGTCTCTGATGTCTGTGTGTTTACTTGTCTCTGATGTAGCAGCTGATGGTGTAGGCAACCTGGGTGCTGAACACAACCACCTGAGTGTCCCTGTCGCTGATCATGGAGCCTGGGCCACAGCCATGAACAACCTGGGCATCATGCCCATGAGCATCAGCGGGCAGCAGCTGGTTTCAGGTACCTTTCTACTTTACTGCTTAAACTCCAAAAATTACTTCGCCTCCAGTGGTGTGCAGGGTAATCACAACAGTTCATTCTTATATTTCTGGGGAGCAATGAAAGGCTAACAACCTAATACTTATCATTGCATACCATTCACTCAGCCCCTCATAATCCACAAATCACACTAATGTATCAATTATATGGACAAAAATATTGGGCCAGACCTCTCAATTATTGATATTAGGCGTTTCAATCAGTCCCATTGCCTAATGTATAAAATCAATACCTGGCCAAGCAGCCTTTATGAACTTTTGTAATCAAATGTTCCACAAGTCAGTTCATTAAATGTTTTCCCTCTTAAATATTCCACAGTCAGCTGTTAGCAGTGTTATTGCAAAGTGGAAGCATTTAGGAACCACACCAACTCAGGCATGAAGTGGCAGACCCCATTAAGTTACAGAGCGGGATCACCGAGTGCTGAGGTGCATATTGTGCAGAAGTCACAACACTCTGCTGCTTCAATAACTGTGGTGTTCCAAACCTTCCCTGTTATTTACATCAGCATAGAAACTGTGCACCGGGAGCTTCATGGCATGGATTTCCATGACCGAACCCTTGCATGCAAGCCTTACATCACCAAGCACAATGCCAAGTATCAGATGGAGTGGTGTAAAGCATGCTGTTTTTGGACTCTGGAGCAGTGGAAATGTGTTCTGTGTAGCAAAGAAACACACTTCTCTTTGTGTCAGTCTGATCAGCGAGTCTGGGTTTTTCTAGTTCCAGGAGAATGTTACATGCCTGACTGTACTGTGCCAGCTGTAAAGTTTGGTAGAGGGGGGATAATGCTTGTCTGGTTCTTTCTCTGGGGTTGGCCTGGGCCCTTTAGTTCCAGTGAGGGAAAATCTTCATGCTCCAGTGCACCAAGACTTTTTGGACAATTCTATGCTCCCAACATTGAGGAAACAGTTTGGAGAAGGTCCTTTTTTGTTCCAGCATGACTGATGAGACTTATGATGAGAACTTGACTGACCTATACAGAGCCCTGACCTCAACCCCATCAAACGCATTTGTGATTAAATAAAACAGAGATTGTGAGTCAGGCCCTCTTGTCCAACGTCATTGTCTAAACTCACAAATGAAAGGGCAAACATCCCCATAGATACACTCCAAAATCTTGTAGAAAGCCTTCCCATAAGAGTGGAAGCTGTAGGTGTAATGTGTAGGTAGCCCAATACTTTTTTATATAAAGTGTACGAGGTAGTTGCGTTAGGCCTGCTGATCCTAAGGATAAATATGAAAGGTTAATTCGGGAATATTTTAATGGATTGGCACTGGATATTCAGAATCATATCCTTGATTTGTCTTGCTGTTGTTGCTGCTTCTCTTCTTAGTGGCAGCAGGCTCTGCACTGCAGGTGTTGCACTGCTTATGAAAGTGAAAATTACAGGATGTGACTGAAAAAGCATTTTTGTGACACTAGTGATAGATTCTGTTCTGCCACCCAGGTTTGCAAAATTTTTCAAGCTGCTTAGATTACAAGAAATTAATCGCTCTTTCATATTCTCATGTTAGCAGTGCAATGTAATGGTTTGAGCCTTAGGCCTTTAAGTGTCTAGTGATCATCCCGTATCATAACATAATTTTTTTGCTAAAATTCTCAGCTGCAACTTTTCCAAATGCGATGATACAGGACAATACTGTTAAATAAAAAGTAACAGGTAGCCCCATCACTGAATGCATCACACTGAGCGACCTCTGAAAAATGGTGGCAGGTTGCATTATAAAAGAGATACAGCCTGGTTCCTGGTACAGGGACCTCCAGGGTGGATGGGGTTGAATGAACAAGCCTGCTTGGCAACTCATCATAGCTGTCACTAATTAAAATCAATGTGATGACCACAGCCAAAAACAGAAAAAGAATGGGCTGATCTGTGTGTGATCACCTCTGTTTGAGGAGCAACGCTCTTCCAGCGACTCTTTTAGTGAGCCCAGCAAGCACACATTTATGGATGTGTGTGCAAAACGTCTTCGTGTGGAAAGTACAGTGGCTTTAGTTATGAACACTTGTGTAACCTAAAAAGGCCCAATGGCCTAAAATCCACAACCTCTCTCAGAAATCCAGCATGAATAAGGATTCAATCTGTAAAATAGATAAGAGGCTGCTATCAGAGTCTTGATCTTCTGCAGTGACCGAGAGAAGCAGACTGAGAAGTGAGGACAATGGGAGCCATGGTCATCTCTCCAGTAGCCTGATACCAGTGTGCAGTAACATTAATAACTGTTTTCTGTGTGTATGACAGAGAAAAGACAGTGAAATTGCTTTTTTTTTTCCTGTGTGTGTGTGCACGTGCATGCACACAAATCAGTTGTGCTACTCCTACTATTACCTCCTATTCTAAGCACTGGCAGCATACCCAAACACATGCGATTATGTATGCATGTGTTTATGCGACTGTTCTTCAACTTCAAATCCTAAATTTAGCAGCGTGGTCATATTTCAGTGGTGTTGTGCGCACACTTTGATTCTTTTGAACTCACGACGTGGTTTCCAGTGCCTGTGTGGCCTAATACAGTGTAAAGCTGTTTGTGTAGACTCTCAGTCATCCAGGTCATTTAGCACATGACTTTAAGGCAATTGGACTTTTTAGGTTCTTGAAGACTTTTCACCTCATTTTTTGTACTCTGGCAAAGATAAAACAGTGAAAAGGCATGTTTTACACATGTTTCTCACACTGGAAGCAACATGGCAGTTCAGATCAAGGTCTGTTAGTTAGTGGAAAAGATATTTATTGATTTATGAGTGAAATATGAGTGAAATCCTCTATCAGAAAGTGAGGGGGGCTGTGTGGGGGAGGTGGAGGCAGCTTCCCCTTGGGAGACTCTGCAGAAGTAAAAGGACACGCCTTTCCATTGCTAAAGTTTTGCTGCACATTTTAGTCAATCCCTTCTTTTCAGTGCTAAGAGGGTTTGGTACTCATACAAACTCTGAATGTGATTTAGATTTCTATACAGATAACTGCTGCTAAAAGCAAATAAACTGGATGTATTTCTGTATGTCCATGTGTAAATATTTTCAAGTTTCTTTCTTCTGTGCTTGATTGTATCACTGGGCCTCAGGGCCTTAGAAATATCACTGAATGTGAATCAGTGCAAGAACAAACGATATAAAACAACAGGGTGTGCACAAATGTGCACCAAAGTTGGCTGCAGTGAAGGACACAGGATGGAAACCATGTGAGGATTGTTGGAAGAACTGCAGCTCAGTGATGGAACTGGTTACTTGATATGGAGAAAAGCAACCTGTAAACAAAGATATTTAGGATGAACAAATTATTCAGGCCTGGTCTGAACACGTGTGCAAAGATCTTTTATAGATATATAGATTAAACCAAACATACATTTAGTGTGATGAAAAAATTAATATGGTATTGAGAATGATACTAGTTTCCACATATTTGCCATACAAGCAAAAGGTCGCTGGTTCGATTCCAGGTGGGGACACGAGCCCCTCTTACCATGGAGGGTTGCATCAGGAAGGACATCCGGTGTAAAACCTCTGCCAAATTACCAGTGCGGATTAATCCGCAGTGGCGACCCCTTGGGGAGAATACAATAGAGCAGCTGAAGGTACTTTTTCACACTGAGACTGATACTACATATAAAGTGCCAGAAAGCACAATTTTAGGCTTGTTCAGCATGTCTGAATGGAAGGAAAAAGTGTCCTTTATGAAACAATTATTTTATAGGAATATTTCATTTCCTTTGAAGTTGTCTCTCTGTCACTCACGCTCTCTCTGTCTTTTAAGTTTTCCTCTTTTTTAACCAGAAGGAGAAAGTTTTGTAAAACCGTTATCTTATAATTATGGACAAAATTATTGGGCCACACCTCTTTATTCTTTAATGCAAGTGTTTCATTCAGTCCCATTGCCAAAGGTGCATAAAATCAAGCAGCTAGCCATGATGTCTGCCTTTACAAACATTTGTAGAAAGCCTTCCCAGAGAAGTGGAGGCTGTTTTAGCTGCAAAGGGGGGGGGGGATCAACACCATAGTAATTCCTATGGATTTATAATGTTATAGAAGTTCCCTTAGGTTTAATACTTCACCAGTACTTTTGTCGATGTCGTGTATGTCAGCAACATATATGAAACAAACATTTAGCTCTCTAACTGCTTGTATTACTGCAATCCAATTGTAATGATACTGGCTGTAAAAAGTCTGCAGTAATATAAACCTTTTCTTCTGTCCCTTCCTGTTAATTATCTCCCAACAGATTTATCTTCTGAACCTTTGGAGGGGCCAGCACCACGAAGCACGTATTTGCTCGTTATGAACGTGGGCCATTTTCTTGTAAATTGTATATTGTTTTAGGAATTGAATACTTGTTGCATCAGTAGTTTGCAGCAGGCAGAGATTTTCCAGATGTATCAAACAGTGACACTTTGCTAAAGAGGGCAGGGCTGGAAAAATCATTCATCTCAACAGAACCTGAAACATCTGGATGTGATAAATACCACTCCTCTGTTCTCATTTTTTTCAGATGTAAAGCATATACCTCAAAACTGCCCTGTGGAGTCTAATGTAAGCAGAGAAATATATGCAAGTTCACAACTGAAGTCCCAGAGCTTTATCCATCACTCAGCAGCATGTACAGTATGGCTGTGCTCCAAACACACCACTCCCACTTGTTATTTCAACTCTAACTACACTAAGCTCTGTGTCTAGCTGCTCTATTTCATTTTCTCTTTCTCTGGGTTTAATTTTACCTTCAAATCTATTTATGAAATTGTTTTTCTGAAACAGGGGGATTTGTCTGAGCTTTATGGTTGTGTGTGCTATTATTTAAAAGCTGTCATTGTATAAGTGCTGCGTCGTCGGGCTTTATTGTTCGAGCACATGGGGAGATTTGTTTTGCAGAAGTTTTTTTTGTGTTAAGCCCAGAATAATTGAATGCATGGATTTAACTGAGCGAAACTGCAATGAGGAGTGAGGTACTGTTGAAGGGAGGGACAAACAGCATCATAGCAACCGAATTCCTCTGGATCAGAGTGGAAATATTAAAATGATGACATGATCTTTTACTGTGAATATGATTAGACTCCACCTCTGGCAACATCTGCAGCTCTCCTCCCTTTTTAAACCACAGGGAAGGAAGATTCATTTAGATGATAAAAGGCTGACGGAAATATAACAAAAAAAGGGACAAGTGGGTCAGATACAATACTGTGCAAAAATCTTGGGCACCTCTCTTTTCTTTATATTTTGCTTCCAAGGAGCCAGCCTTTCTTTCATCTTTTAAAGTGGTCTAAATGGTCGTAGTTGTCCAGGCTTTCTGGAGGTGTTTCAAAGTTTTTGTCCGATATTGGCTGCTTTTTCCACTCATTTTCAGTGCGGTGCCACTGACGTGGTGTGCACTGTAGCCTAGAAAAAGTCGGTGGAAACTGGACAAGGGGAGGACAGAAGAAGAAGTGGCAGGCCCAAAAAATTACTACAGCAGATAAAGATTATCTGAAAGTCACATCCTTAAGAAATAGAAAAAAAAATCCAGCAAAGACCTGACACAGGACCTGAGAGATGGATCCGGCCCTTCAGATGATCCATCTACTATTTGCTGGAGCCTCAACAGAAATAGTCTCAGTAGAAGGATGGCTGTCAAGAAACCATTCTTGAGGAAAGGAAGGAAAACAGATAGAGAAGGCCGATGTATGCCAAATTACACACTGGACTGAAAATCAGGAGCAATGGGTCATACGGAGTGATGAATGAACCTCAGTATTATTGAAGCAGTGTGGGATCATCTTGACAGAGAACAGAACAAAAGGAAGCCAACATCCAAAGAAGAGCTTTGGAATGACCTTCAAGAAGTCTGGAGAACTATTCCTGAAGACTACTTAAAGAAATGACAAGAAAGAGATTAAAGAATAAAATAATGACTTTCAAGCTGGTTAGAAGTGAACACGCATTCTGTTCTTGCCTTTTGTGCTGTATTTCTATTTTATGTTTGTATTTTTCAGTGATTCGTTGCGCCTACTTTTTGAGCAAAATATTAAGAAACGACGGGTGTTTAAGACTTTTGCACAGTATGTGTCTTTTAAAGGGGTCATTTTACCCAAATCACAGAATTATATATTCCTGTTTAACTGTATTGTAGTGGTTTTCACATTGCCTTTTGGGACCTTTTACAAGTAAAAGGTCCCATTCCAGGTCAATTCCAGGTGGGCATGCAAACCATTCTTACCATGGAGGGTTGTGTCAGAAAGGGCATTCGGTGTAAAATCTTTGCCAGATTAATCTGTTGTGCCAACCCCTTGGGGAGAAATACAAGGGAGCAGTTTAAGGTGCATTTATATACATTTCAGTTTACCTCTATAAAACAGTTATTCATTTTTAAAGTGATGGTGGAAGTATTTAAAGCTTTCAGCTACGTTACATATGGCAATTCATACAGGCAGTTTTATTTGTTTATTTATTTTCATTGTATTTCTTACCTCTCAAATTTATATCTACTGCCTTACAAATTTATGTTTATTTATATATAACTATGTGTCTGTAACAAAATGTAATTTCCTTCCTTGGATTAATAAAGAATTCTGATTCTGATGATTTACTCAAATTCTAAAAACAGTATTTCAAAGTAATATTATTAACCCTCTGATGTCATTATATTTATATAAGTCATGTGATAAACCTACCCCTAACCCTGTATTTTGAAGAAATGATGCGTGTCAGTTTGAATGATTACTTTCTTGGTTCCCTGATAGCCAAAATTTCCTTAATGCGTAGACTTAGGACTGGGGTTGTCACTGAGGACAGCTTTTCCTGGACCGAATTTCTAGGTGCTGCCAAATGACGGAGGGTTTCCCCTTTGATCGGCTTGCGATCATATCTCTGCTTTTTGCAGATGATGTGGTTCTTCTGTCTTCATCAGGCGTTGACCAGCAGCTTCCCCTGGGGCACTTTGCAGCTGAGTACGGATGAGGATTAGCACCTCCAAGTCTGAGACCATGGTTCTCAGCCTGACAAGGGTGGAGTACCCACTCTGGGTCAGGGAAGAGTCAAAGCCCCGAGTGGAGGAGTTCATGTCTCCACTCGGGGCTTTGACAAAGCTGTTAATATGCATTACCTACCCTCACCTGTGGTCATGAGCTCTGGATAAGGTTGCAGATGCAAGCAGCCATACATGCCTTACATATTCAGGAGGAGCTAGATCTGAACTGGCAGCAGGCTGGTGGAGCACACACATTCTGTGTCTATGAAACCTGTGCAGATGTCACGTGGATGGCAGCATACGCATCTCTAAAATCCTAATATACACCTCAGAGTCAATGGCACTTTCACATGCATGCATGCATGCTATCACCGATGCAGGTTTTTGCACCTTTTGCTGATAACCGTCTTGGTGGTCATTTTAATCTCTGACACAGAGACCTCGATGTCCCTTTTTCTGAGAGCAGGCTGAAATGTGGACTCATTTGATCACAGCACATGCTTCCACAGTCTTTCTGTCCATCTGGGATGAGTTCAGGCCCAGAAAACTCAGCGACTGTACTAAGTTAAAATGGTTTTCCAAAGTGCTCCTAAGCCAAGGTAGCTATATTTGTTACAGCTGCATGACGATTTCTTAGGCGGTGCCGCCTAAGGCCTCGAAGATCATGCACATTCATCAGTGGTCTCTGACTGAGATGGCTCCGAGTTCTCTGACTCTTTTCACAGTAGTTTGCACTGTAGATGTTGGAAAAGCTAAAATCTCTGTTGTTTTGCACTGAGAAATGTTGATTTTGAACTGGCTAATAATTCTCTCACAAACTTTGGCACAAATATTTGCAAAAGCTGAGCCTTTGATGGATGCTCCTTTTATACCCCATCATGATACCTCACCCATTACCAGTTAGCCTGCTTAGTGTGGAGGCTTCCAGGCCAGTGTTACTTGAATGCTCTGTGATGTTTTCAGTCTCATTTTAACTCTGTCCTGACTTTTGTTGCGTGCGTCGCAGTCAACAAATTCTAAATTTGTGCATAAATACAGTGAAGTTGCTCAGTACATTTTCTTGTTTTTATTCCATTTTGGAAAACATCCCAACTTTTCTGGAAATGAGGTTTCTAAGTAAGTAAATTCTGTCCTGTCTTGGCCAAGTCATGATTCAATATCTTATAAGAAAGAAATCTGAGCAGTCTTAATTCCTTGTAAGTGCAGCTGCTAGATAAATGCAATGACATAAAAAGGTACCAAATTTATGGCTAAAAGTGATGTAAAAACAGTCTATTCAAGTGAAATACAAGTGTTGCCACGCTAAACTAATTTACAGCATTATTTGTTGTAAGACTGGAAAATATTAGAAACATATGGTGTAACCTACACGCGTTTGTTAAGGGGTAAAAAAAATGAGGCCACGCGGGTCATAGTTGGATTTTGATTTGTGTTAAGATTACAATTAGGATAAGTTTAAACACTCACTTTTCAATGTATGGGTGTGTCTGGACTCATGAGCTCTCACCTTGAGGTTAATCACAGCCAGATGTTTCCCGGCAATGGCCACTGCAACTTGCGTTGGTTAAAGAGCGTAGTACAAAATAATCACAATTAAAGGCACAAATACTCCTTTTATTCTGTCAGATCTTGTGTTTTTAATTCTTGGCTCTGGTTTTAATTTTTCCCCTCCGTGTATGTGTGTGTGTGTGTGTGTGTGTGTGTGTGTGTTTCTTCCATATATTTCTTCTTCTGTTTCTGACTCTGGCAAACGCTGTGGAGCTCGCAGCCAGAAAAATGAACCTGGCTTGAATCTCTTTGGCTCTGGGTGGAAACGCTGTGAGCAAAACCAGCCTTTCGTGATTATGATGAATGTGTGGCACGAAGATGTGTGATTTACCTGTCGAGGGTATCGCAGATACCATTTTAATGAGTTTTCCTAAGACCCGAAGAATCTCCGAATGCATCCTGGCTGCATGTGCTAATATTTATGGAAGCTTATCTCTATATATGTTTTTCTTATAAGCTTGGAGATCTGCAATAAAGAGTGTGTGAAGCATTTTTCTTTTTTGCAAAGCAAAATGCTGTGCAGGACATGTTTTACAGCTCTTTATCCTGCAGCACTCAGTGTGCCCTAACGCTGAGTGAAAATTAGGAATTATAAGTATTATGCTGACCAAAGATTACCAGCTTAAAAGCCATTTATCTCTAAAAAGGTCCCACATGAAGAGGCGTCCTTTGAAAGAGTCAAATTGATTTTTACAGGATGCGAAGTGCAAGGCCACATCACTCCCACCGTGCGCACCCCAGGTTCAGCACAGCAGTGTGGAGATTGACATGACCTAAGGGGTCAGTATTCTCCATCTAAAGTGCTGTCAAAAACTGCCAGCAGTCTGAATGTATTTGTCAGTTCTTTCTGTAACATTTCTAAAAACTAGACTCCATGCCCCTCCTCATAAATTTCTTCTCCATGATTCATGGCGTACAGTATAGTGAGATATTTCAGTGTGTATCAACAGGTCAAAACAAACATGCTCACACACGCTCTCTCTCTCTGTGGAAAGCAACAATAATAGCTAAATTACCAAGTTTGAATTAAACCGGAACGTTACATGAATTCATCTTTATCTGCTCCTTAAAAGAAAGAAAAACAGTTAAAAAGAAAAATATTCACTGTATGGATAAAAGTGTTGGACTTAATCACTGAATTCAGGTGCTTCATTTATTCCCATTGTCTAAAGAGCTCACTGAATACCAGTGTGGTACTGTAAACAGAACCACAGTACCACACTGGAAGTCAGTTCCTGTCAGTTCATGAAATTTCATCCCTTCCAGATATTCCACGGTCAAATGTAAGTGCTATTACTGAAAGGCGAAACGTTTGGGAACCACAGCAACTCAGCCACAGGGCAGGAGCTGACGCTTACGGTGTATACAGCATACGTCGCTGACTTCCAAACCTCTTCTCATATTAAGATCGGCACAACGTTGTGCACCGGGACTTTCATGGCATGGGTTTCCTTGGGCAAACAGCAACATGCAAGCCTTACATCAACAAGCACAGAGCTGAGTTTTTAAAGGAGTGGTGCAATGTCTAGTCATGGTTGAAAAACATGTTCCTAGATAAAAGCTGAACAGATGTTGAGGACGTTCCCTTCATGTCAGATGCAGGTGGTGCTTGAACGATGACTCTACATCATTGTTAGACTTTTGTGCAAGAGAGAGTTTGTGTTCAACTTTTTTTCTAGTTTCTCTTTATCATTTAGGATTTAGCCAAATAAACAAAGCATGCTCAAAAAAAAAAAAGCGAAGAAAAATTAAAGTTCTCCTGAAGGATGATTTCATCTTATAATCTCTAAACTCAAAGCCCATTTCTTATCCTACTCAGCTATGTGAATTCAAGACAAATTAAGGCATCCTTGGGGTTATAATGCTGACATCATGACAGAGAGACAATGATTCAAACAGGCTGATGCTTTACATTCACCTTGCAACAAATAAAACAGAATGTAGATATGTATAAATGAGAACTGCTTCAAAAACAGGCTACAATATGAACAGTCTGTGTATGTGGAGAAAATGTGGGCGTCTGTTCACAACCATGCACTAACCAGATTAGTTGTCATTGTTAAAAAACAGATAAAAAAAGATTCCTTCATTGCAATAATCTGATCTGTATTTCCACTTTGTACTGTAAGAGGCCCGACCTCTTTTCTACATTGAAACAATGTCCACAGTTCAGTATTTGCCATTGTGCCACGGACCAGTTGACATTGGGGTTTGAACCATGTTTGCAGGGTGGCTATAAAGACTGGGGCCTCTTGGGACTGTTGTCCCATGTGACCATTTCAAGCACTGCAGTTTTTGGCACTTGTGTAGCTTCATAATTTTTTAGTCCTGGAGATCAAACCCAAACCCACAAACGTGAACCTCACTGAGGGGCACTACAGGTCAGTCAGTGTAAAGCTCCACAAAACTGCATGGCAGTATTCATAGCTGGGACACCAAGTACTGAAATTACTCAGATACCAGGTGAGGTATTTGATGCTTTGTGTTTCTTGACAATGTAAAGCATTAGTAGTATTAGTAGTAGTTGTAGTTGTAGTTGTAGTAGTTGTTGTAGTTGTTGTGGTAGTTGTAATAGTAGTAATAGTAGTACTAGTTGTAGTTGTTGTAGTAATAGTAGTAGTAGTATTAGTTGTTGCTGTAGTAGTAGCAGTAGTAGTAGTTGTTGTTGTAGCAGTAGCAGTAATAGTAGTAGTAGTAGTAGTAGTAGTAGTAGTATTCATAGCTGGGACACAAAGTACTGAATTACTCAGATACCACTTGAGGTATGTGATGCTCTGTGTTTCTTGACAGTGGATTTCATCCAGAGAAAAACACAAAGCAAGGACATCTGAAGGGTACAAAGGCAAGCATTTCCTCTTTAAAATGTTTCCTTTTTCCCTGGCAGTTCTGCTTTCATTTTGGTATTTTCATGCTTCATTTTTTTATCCCAAGCAAACTGGAAATGTAAAATGCCTCACTTCCTGTGAGCTGCTGATTGTTTCAGGCAAAGACTTGAATGTTCAAACCAGCGGGAGTAAAAGCTTTCACACCAAATCACTGGTACATTCTATCAATCCTGCATACCAAGCGGGGAAAGAAGCATTTATTTTTATTAAATTTCTGTAAGGGACATTTGTCCTTTCGTAGTGTGACAGCTTCCCTCGCCTGTAATCTGAATCACTTTATTTTCTGTGGTGCTGTGGCTGTGTGGGCAGCGGTGAGGGGGGGTTTCTGCTGACGTTTTGTTACTCCCGCTCCCTTGTTATTGCAGCGTTGAAGATAGGAACATGCAAGGCTGCGCCCGCCCTCCTCCAACCTGCCTGCTCTATTTTCACCCAGACAGCTGAAGCATTGCTCCTGTCGCCTCTGTCCTCTCACTGTTTATCTTCCCCCTTCTTCCTCACTTTCTCTTTGTCTGAGAGAGCAGACATTTTCCTCTTCCCTCCCTCTCCCATTCCACCAACACTTCCTCTTATAATTTTCCCATTAGTGCATGCAAGATTATATTTTCCAGACCTCATTTTTCTCCTCTTATCTAGATAGTGCATGCATCTGGTTTACACATAAAAACAGGTAAATGGTCAAACTGACACAAAAAGACTGTCCTGTCCTCTCCTAGAAAACGGCCAGTTGTGTGTGCACGCTTCTGTTATAACCGTTAAATGTCACAAACTTCAGCCACCTCAAACTCTCACGCAGTCATATGATGAAGAAAGTTTTCACAGGGCTCTGTGCAGACCTGTGAAAAACTAAGTACACCCTTGCTGCTTTCATAAGAAATAAGAGGGCAAGACCTTGATTAAATAATCATGATCCAGCGTGAGCACCTCTATAAAAGCACATGTTTTGGCAGTTTGCTGCTCTGGAGCATTCAGGTGTGTTTCCATAATCTTCACAGGAGTGGACATCCTAGGTCCAAGGTCAGACCGCGCAACGCTCAGAGAAAAATGCTTTCACTGTTAAATGTATTTTTATTATTACTATTATTATTATTAGCAGCAGCAGTAGTAGTAGTAGTAGTTGTTGTTGTTGTTGTTGTTGTTGTTGTAGCTGTAGTTATAGTAGTAGTAGTAGTAATAGTAGTTGTTGTAGTTGTGGTTGTAGTAGTAGTAGTAATAGTAGTAGTAGTAGTTGCTGTTGTTGTTGTAGTAGTAGTAGTAGCAGTAGTGGTTATAGTTGTAGGTAGTAGAAGTAGTATTAGTTGTTGTTGTAGTTGTAGTAGTAGTAGTAGTTGTTGTTGTAGTAGCAGTAGTAGCAGTAGTTGTTGTTGTTGTTGTTGTAGTAATAATAGTAGTATTTGCTGTGGTTGTATACTTCTGCCGCAGAGGCATTAGGTTGTCTGCCCGTCCGTTTCAAATTTGTTACCAGTACAGGAGCTGACTAGTTCCCTGGATCTTATCCAACTTTGTATGGTTAATATCTGTGATGGGTAGAACATCTGCTAACAGTTATGGGATTGTGGGGTCAAAGGTCAAGGTCACACAGCACCTTAAATGAAATTCTTGTTACCATGGAAGGCACTTACTGGGCAGCTGGATACTGGCCAAATTTTGCATACTAATTACTATGATGGGTAGAAGAACTGATAACACCTGATAACAAGCTCAAGATTACAGTGAGTCATTAATAAACATATCATTGCAAATATAGAAGCTGACTGGCCTCCTGGTGGTTGATCATCATGATTGGTAGAAGAATTGATAACATTTTAGAGGTAAAGAGGTCAACAAAGAAGGAGACTGAGCTGGATCCTTGCCAAGGGATGTAAGGTTAATCACTATGATGGGTAAAAAGAAGCTTCATATAGATATGATTTCTGTAGGAGCTGACTCAGTTGTAAGATCTGTATCAAGTTTTGTGTAACTACTCACTGTAATAGGTATGATGGTTGGAAGAAATTTAAGACCTATAACAAAGGTAAAAAATTTACCTCTGCGGGAGCTGACTTGTTTGCTGGATCGTTTTGAACCTTTGTGTGGTTAATATCTATGATGGGTAGAAGATCTGATAGCGTTTACGAGATTGTAGGGTCAGAGGTCAGTGTCACACAGGGTCAGATTTAAGGTGGAGGCACAGTTATATGCATTTCATTTCTGACCAGCCCATCCCATCCCTGGGCAGATGCTGCTAGTGAGGCTGAAATCAGGCTGTATTCCAAGGCCTTTCCACCCTGGATGGATTTGTAGAAAGTATTACATATGTTCTTTTTTCTATAAAAGTCCACAGAATCTTAACATGTATAATCTGTTGTCACTCTGTTCTGCAGACTCTCTGTGTATCCAGAGATTTGACCCTGGGCTGGGCCTCATCGCACCCATAAACCCCATGATGGCAGGCATCAGCCTGGTCCCACCTCCACCTGTTCCCTCCGACATGCCTGTCATCAAAGAGATTATCCACTGCAAGAGTTGCACTCTCTTCCCTCAGAACCCCAGTAAGACTCCAGACTCACTCGGCATTAATCTCACTCTCACATATTGCCCTGGTGAGGGTCTGCTCCGACGATATACTGAGCCAGCTGACAAGCAGCTCAGAGGCGGTTTGCTTTTTGTCTCTAACAACCGGCATTTGAATACAGAACAGATGAACTTTACTCAAAACTTTGCAGCTGCAGATGAATAATGACATGTCTGCCCTGCTTTATAGGGAAGCTGCTGATTATGAACAGTTAAAAAGATGTAACTGAGAATGAGACAGTCAGAAGGTTGAGAGGCAGGACACTGGACAATTTATGAAATGTCAAAATTGATTATGTTACAGGAGAAGTTATGTTTCCTCCCATAATAATAATGGCAGACAGCAATAACAAGTGAGTAAACTTAAACTGATGGACTCGAGTATGAGAGGAAACCTTACTGACATTATGAATTTATTATTTAAAAGGTTTATTTTTATTTAATCGATCAGACTTGTCAGTTGAATGTCATTTTTAAGCCTCTTGAAATTGCAGTGCATCTCTGTGTTAATGTCAGTCATATAAGCACGCAACCGATACTTTGATCATGCCTCAGACCTTCCCCCTCCATCCACACGGGAGCGCCCCCCTGGCTGTAAGACGGTATTTGTTGGAGGTTTGCCCGAGAATGCCACGGAGGAAATCATCAGGGAAGTGTTTGACCAGTGTGGGGAGATCACCGCCATCCGCAAGAGCAAGAAGAACTTCTGCCACATCCGCTTCAGTGAGGAGTTTATGGTGGACAAGGCTATTTACCTGTCAGGTGAGCCCTTTTCGTTGATAAATGCAATGCCTCAAGTTCGGACGACATTTTGAATTAAAAAAATGTAAAAATTTAAAAAAGAAAAACTGTAAAATTGCTTTAAACAAACTCAACTTAAGAACAAGAGCAACAGACTCTTTCAGTATAAATGAATGATGTACAAGACACCACCCACCTATCACCAGTGGCTATTCTAGAGGTTGTGGGGCCCTGGGCAAAAATTCACAAAGGTCCCTCCAACCATCATGTTGTAATCTGACAGCAACATGTTAATAAAAGCCATGTAAAGATTTTTCATGTTTAAGAATTTTGAATGTTCTTCTTGAGCACGGCTTTCACTAGTCAGTGTTTACATTTTCATTTCATTTGACAGGGACGATGCAATAGTTCCAAGACAGACAATTAAACATAGGTGCTGGAGCCTGCACTGGCCACTCAAGTTTTTACATGGAAATATACATTATTCATTATCATAAAACCGCTAGACCTACACTGCAGATGTGAAGATCCCACACCACGCTGTGCATAGAGCACAACAGTTGATGGTTGAAACCCCAGCATCAGCTCCCTGGTCAAAACTGGTTGCAGTGCAACTGCAAAAAACTGAACCGTAGACAGACGGGTGTGGACGTTGTTTCCATGTTAAATAGAGGTTGAATCAGACCATCTGTCACAAAGTGAGGAATTAAGATCTGATTATTGAAATAAAAAAACTGAATGCATTTTTCTTTGTTTGTTTTTTACAGACTCGTCTTACTGTAGCCATTCTTAAAAAAAAAATAAACAACACTTTGAAGCAATTCACGGTCATGCACATCTAAATTCTGTTTTATTGGTTGCAAGGTGAACATAATGCATCAGGCTGTTAGAATCATCGCTTCACTGTTCCTGATGTCAGCATTATAACCCCAAGGATGCTGCAATTGGAGTGTGAAATTACGTAATCAGTAGGATAAGAAATGGGCTTTGAAGCTGGAGATCATGAGCTTGAATCAGCCATAGTGAGTTTTTTTCCTCCTGCTCATGCTTTCAATTAAGAATAGCTTGATATTTTTTGTATTTTTGCTAAACAATAAACAAGAAGTTATTGAACACAAATTTTCTCCTGCTCAAA
Source organism: Etroplus canarensis (assembly GCA_015106775.1). Taxonomy (NCBI): domain Eukaryota; kingdom Metazoa; phylum Chordata; class Actinopteri; order Cichliformes; family Cichlidae; genus Etroplus; species Etroplus canarensis. Next base: position 24,746 of record VUQH01013279.1, read on the forward strand.
AGTCAAACAACAACTTTGAGGCAACGTCCAACAACTACCTTCATTAGACATGGAGGCAACATCCGCGACATCGGTTCTACTTTCATTTTGGACAAAAAATAAAAATCAAAAAGCTGGCAGCAGCAATTATTCAACGTCGAAATGTTTACTGAGGTGGAGTACACTTGTCCAAATTTATTGTTTAAGTTCTCTGATTTCCCTCTGCAAACCACTCCATTACTGGTGTGTTATAAAACAGGTAAAATATTACCATAGAAATGGAAAACAGTGTATTTATTTTGTTAACAATGCAATGCAAAGTGTTATTACTGTAACTAGCAGCATCTACATTCTTTCGGCTTGCTAACTAGCCTAAGAGGTGGATGGGCTTCTGCAGAACTTGCTCAGATCCCAGCCAGCAGAGCTGGACACACTGGGCTGCTCCGCTGCACTAGGCTGCTTAAATATAGTTTTTAAGTTTTGTGGCCAAGTTTTTAAAAAAAAGTGTTTCTACCCCACAGTTAAGGCTAGACTAGCAGCATTTAGTTATTTAGGAGTATCTTTACGCATTATGATCAGCTCCACTCCTCCACTGTCCTGCTTTTTTCTCCTCTTCCTCTTTTTCCTTCTTTCTTTTTTCACTACCAGAAGGATAACACCACTTCATTTTCACTGAGTGGCTTTTATTGTTTTAGGTGTGTTGTTTTCTGCAGGCACTGGTTTAAATAAAATCATGCACGCCACTTGCAACAGGAGCAAGTGGAGTCAGGTAGGGCTCTTTTGGGGAGGTCAGGTATCACCTACTGCCATTGCAAACAAAACTGCATATTGCCGCTGCTGGTTTCAAGTGTGTCAGCCTTCAGGGGCCTCCCGCTGGGCTCTGCCAGAGCCTCTGCTTATCACTACTGGCCTGCCCTTATTATGCATAACTGTAAGTCTTATTACACTTTTAATGGGTCAGCTATATAAAAATTCACCTCTCAGACAGTTATCATGAAGGATAAAAATAGTTACAGACACATTTATTAATTTATTATTGATTTGTTTATTTAGTACCAGGCTGTAAAAAAAACGATCTCTGCTGGTAATTTGGGCATTTTAGCATAGGGGGCCTATGAGAATGACTCACTGTTGAAGTCAGCCTCAAGTGGCCATTCGACAGACTGCAGTTTTTGACATTTCTGCATCATCATCATAAAATCTGAACTAATGCCTACAACATAAGTTACAGGTAGTTAAATGCCTATGTAACAGTGTCATTTTCTCTCCTGTAGGGTATCGGATGCGTATTGGGTCCAGCACTGATAAGAAGGACTCTGGGAAGATCCACGTAGACTTTGCCCAGGCCAGAGATGACTTATATGAGTGGGAGTGTAAACAGCGTTTATTGGCCAGAGAGGAAAGACACCGCCGCAAGATCCACGAGGACCGACTGCGGCCACCATCTCCTCCACCGATCGTGCACTACTCGGAACACGAAGCAGCGCTGCTGGCAGACAGGCTAAAAGGTGAGCAGTGGGAACAGACTTACAGAGACAAAGCCGATTAGGGTTTCATTTAGAAAGTGATTTCAGAGAAATCACACAAAAATCAAGTGTTGTCTTTGGTATTACGTAAGCAAATCTTGGCTTCTTCCTTTGTTTTTGTTTTTGTGTTTCTTTCTATAATGGCCCACTTAATAATGAATATTTCACAGGACTGAAGCTACTAGAAGCTATTTTTTTTATAAAGAAAAGAAAAAATAAGCAGGAAACCACTGAGCAAAATCAGAATCTTAAGGACATATTAAAATTGCAGCTGTTTTTGTTTTATTTCGTGCTGCATTTCTTGCTCCATCTGTCTGTCTCATTCGCTGTTTATTCAAGGCAATTGTTTTTGTGCTGATGACTGAACCAGGAGAGCTCGCAGTCTGTGCAGACATCTTAGACAAACACTCAAATAACTAATAACTAAATTCCCACTTTGCTGCTCTTTAGGTTTTATTTCTCTCACTTCTTTGCTGTCACAAAACCCATTTGTTTTGTTGCCCTGAGACTCACTGTGCAATAACCGCAGCTTTTACAACGTACGAAAAGCTGCACAATAACATACAACCCCAGTTCCAAAAAGGTTGGGATGTAAATGTAAATAAAAACACAATGATTTGAAAATTTCATAAACCAGTTTTTTGTCACAAAAGAACACAGGAAACATGTCAAAAGTGAGACTTTTTACTATTTCATGTCAACTACTAGCTCATCTTGATTTTGATGGCAGCAACACGTCTCAAAAAAAGTTGGAAGAAGGGCATCAAAAGGCTGGAAAAGTAAGTGGTACTAAAAAGAATCAACTGGAGGAACATGTTGCAACTAATAAAGTTAATTGACAACAGGCCGGTAATGTGATTGGGTATAAAAAGAGCACTTTATATAAGCAGAGATGGGCAGAGGTTCAGCAATCTGCAAGAAACTACGTATACAGTCTGTGGAGCAATTTCAGAATAATGTTCCTCAATGTAAAATTGCAAAGACTTTGAATATTCCGTCATCTACAGTACATAATATCATCAAAAGATTCTGAGAAGCTGAAAACATCTCTGTGTGGAAGGGACACAACCAAAAACTGTAGTTAGCCGCTCGTGATCTTCGGGCCCTCAGGCAGCGCTGCACTGTGAACAGGTATGATTCTGTCATGGAAATCACTGCATGGGTTCAGAAACATTTCCTATAATCATTGTCTCATCCACAAATGCAGATTAATGCTCTATCATGCAAAGAAGAAGCCACATGTGAATATGAGCCAGAAAAGCTGCTGTCTTCTCTGGGCCAATGCTCATTTAAATTGGACTGAGGCAAAGTGGAAAACTGTTCTGTGGTCAGACAAATTAAGATTTGAAATTTTTTTGGAAATCATGGACGTGATGGCCTCCATACTAAAGAGAAGAGGAACCACCTGGCTTGTTAGCAGCACTCAGTTTTAAAACCTGCATCCCTGATGGTATGGGGGTGTATTAGTGCATATGGTACTGATAACTTGCACATCAGGAAAGGCACCATCAATACTGAAAGGTATATACAGGTTTTAGATCAACATATGCTCCCTACCAGATGACGTCTTTTTCAGGGAAGGCTATGGATATGTCAGCAAGACGATGCTAACATACTGCAGCTATTACAACAACATGGCTTGGTAGTAGAGTCTGGGTGCTGGACTGGCCTTCCAACAGCTGAAATCATTTGATGCATCATGAAATGCAAAATATGACGAAAACTTAGGACTGTTGAGCCACTGGAAACCTATATCAGACAAGAATGGGACGACAGTCCTCTCCCAAAGGTCCAACAGCCGGTCTCCTCAGTTCCCACATGTTTACAGACTCTTTTATGAAACACTAAAAAGCTTCAGATTTAATATTTGATGTTTTTTATGTTTGTTTATGAATAAAATATTGGTTTAAGTGATTTACAAATCATTGCATTGTGTTTGTATTTATATTTGACACAACATACCAACCTTTTTGGAACTGGGGTTGGATAAGGACTCATGCAAACATGGCTTGTTACATCATCTTCAGTATATTACAGTGCAGCTCCCCTGTGTTGGCACAGTGTTTGCTTGCATCCCACTGCTGCAGTCAAACATAGTTGTTTATCAGTGGCTACAAACAGGGATGAAGAATATCGATAATTGTGCAGCTTCCCGAATGGTTAATTTGCCTTTGCCATTAGGTATAACAGCAGGTGACCCTAACAGGAGATTATCTTGCGCACACACAGAGAACAACAGATGTGTTGACAATTAAATTTAAAGGATTGTTATCTGTGACCTCTAAATCCGCTTTGAAGAGTCGTGCATGATTTTAGACTATTCTATTTGCTGAGGGATTTTATTTATTCATTACATCCATGATGCCACCTGCAGATTTTGTTCTGCCTCCTGAACCATATCACTGAATAGATTTTTACAGAAAGGCAAGCGGAGGCTATCAGCTCTGAAAAACAGACCTACCGTACAGTACTATGCAAAAGTCCTGAGCCACTGCTCATTTCTTTATATGTTGCTAGAAAAACGGGATATAGAGGCAACATTTTCTTGAAATGTGTAAACATAAATGCAGTAAATACAGTAAGGCAAAAACTGAGTTTGTACAACTATGATAAGCATGAATAAAGAAAGCCTTTGCCGGTCAGATGCTTTCCAGGTAGTACTGCATGGTGAATCAAACTCTGACCACATTCAATATCCCATCAATTTTGACAAGACCCCCAACACCACTGGCTGAAAAGCAGCCCCAAACTATGACAGAGCCTCCACCGTGTTTTACAGATGGCTGTAAACACTCACTGTTGTACCTCTGCTATGACCTCCTCTGAATACACTGACAATATTAAGTGTTAATGTGAATATAAGTGTTTCATATTAGTTAAATTAAAATTTTATATTGTGGGTGTCATAGTGTAGTGGTCTACACATTCGCTTTACAAGCGAAAGGTCCCTGGTCCCTTGTTTCCAGGTGGGGGCCACAAGTCCCCCTCACCATGAGGGGTTGCACCGGGAAGGACATCCGGTGTAAAAACTCCACCACATTATCAGTGCGGTTTAATCTGCTGTGGCAACCCCTTGGAGAGAATACGAGGGAGCAGCCGAAGATACATTTACATTCTCATTTGCCCAGAAGTTCTTCTTCTTCTTCTTCTTCTTCTTCTTCTTCTTCTTTTTTTCTTTCGGCTGCTCCCGTGAGTCGCTACAGTAGATAATCTGCCCTCATCTCACCCAGTCCCTCATATCCTCTTCCCTCACTCAAACCCTCTGCATGTCCTCCTTCACTACATCCATGAACCTTCTCTGTGGTCTTCCTCTTCTCCTCCTGCCTGGCAGCTCCATCTTTATCACCCTTTGTCCAATATATCCACTATCCCTCCTCTGAACATGTCCAAACCATCTCAGCCTTGCCTCTCTGACTTTGTCTCCAAACTTCTCAACTTGAGCTGTCCCTCTGATGTACTCTTTTCTAATCCTATCCATCCTGGTCACTCCCAGCGAAAATCTCAACATCTTCAATTCTGCCACCTCCAGCTCTGCCTCCTGTCTTTTCGTCAGTGCCAACGTCTCCAAACCATACATCATAGCAGGTCTCACTACCGTCTTGTAAACCTTCCCTTTCACTCTTGCTGCT
>VUQH01013281.1:4126-31301 GCA_015106775.1 Etroplus canarensis
AAGAGGAAAGGGAAGGGGGGGGGGAAAGGAAAAAGGGGGGGGGGGAAGGGGGGGGGTGGGGGGTGGGGGGGGGGGGGGGGGGGGATGCAAAATGAGGCAATGCATAACAGAAAGCAAAAACATTAGGGTAGAGGGCAAGGAGGAGATACAGCCAGTGGAAAGAGAGACAGTGAGGGAGAGAGAGAAAAGTATGAAGAGAAAGACATTAGCCTGCTTTGTTGTGGAGGAGAGTTTCACACCCATTTTAGAACGCAGTTAGTGCTTTCTGGCTTTGTCCTAAGCAGCTTCGTACTGTACCTGATCTCTAGATTCATGTGTCTTTCCCTGTCTGTGTTGTATCTCTAACAGTATCTGAAGGCAAACACTGTTTGAACTTATCAAGGTAAAGACAAAATGAAATCCAAAGAGTATAGATTATAAAGTCAAATAACAGCTCAGCACAAGAGCATCATTCTAGTCCTCACATTTGGATACAGTGTAGCACCGGGCTGTGCCTGCCTGCTCTCTGTTCTGGTGAACACAAATTTTGGGAAACCAGTACTCAGCTCCACCACATGGTGAACACAGGCCACCACAACCCTTCTCAAGCTCAGCAGCTCACACTAAGTCTATGCACACTAACGCCCTGTGTCAGTCATGTGCTGGTGTAAATGAAAAGTCTCTTGCAAACTCCTTTGAATTTGTGGATTGTTACAAAAGTTTTAAACAGGAAAACACTCCTGCACCAAAATAAAACATTTGATCAACATGCCTTTATTGGTACAGTGTTTGAATTGATATTTAAAGTATCAAATACAGAAGGAGTGACAGGATCTGACATGTAGCCCTGAGGCATTTCCTAAATATTTTATTATTATTATTAGTGCAATATTATTTTAGGAAGAATTGTTGCCACTTGCTATAGAAAGAAAATTACACATAAGTTCTTCCTATACTACATACTCGTCACGACTCATCACAGCCTGTATCAATATAAGACAAATGTAACACCCATGTAAAACTGTATGTAGACCAGTGTTACATGGGTGTACAAATATAAAAAATAGCCAGTGTATTCAGCGCTGAACCTTCCCTCAAACTGAACCCCTTTATGCATTCTAAAGCATACAGTACATTGTGGCTTCAAGCCAGTTTTGCAGTTTGCCAATAACATTCATCGATTGGACTCGTGTAGGGATTTTACTCATGTCTTTTTGTTAGACCAGTAGAAGAGAAACACATGCTGATTAAGAGCCAGTTACTATATAATTGTTCAGCACAGATGGTCGGATGTTCTGCTGAGTTGAATGTTAAAGTTGCTTGTTATCAATGTTTTGGTCTTAAGACCCGTTTAATACTCTCTCCTTCTCTTTGGCTGCTTGGAAATTTTGAAACATGAGTTTAATCAGTGGAGGAGTTTTTACATTCTTTTCTGAGGCCACAGGACTTTCCTCCATGTTTTATTATTTGTATTTTTGCCAACTTTGGCATTGTGTCAGAATGCACAACAGTGTACAGCATATGAGCAACTGTGCACTTCCTGGTGGTTTGGAATATCATGTGTCCTTTAAACAGCCTCTGTGACAATTGCTGCCTTTTTGAGAGTGGTGTTTTCCCCCTTATGTCCAACCCCCAGTTGTAGTAGAGGGCCAGGGACCATTTGTTGTCCATGTGGTCTGACCTCTACCCTGTAATCAGTTTGGCAGGGTGAGACCTGCCGGCCTACTGCCTAACAGTGTAGTATATCATCAACTGTTTTCTATAAGGCCAACATGAAGGAGCAACACCAGTCAAAGTTTGCTCGGCTCCACGTGGCCTCAGATTAAGGACTCCCATTATCCTACAGGCTGCTGTGTTGTGATAAGCGCTTGTGAGACAGCCATTTGTGTCTGCAGGCTGCAGGTCACATCCTTGGGGGGTGCTGTGCGCAGCTCCGCTGAGAGAGTGTGTGAGCGTCCAGGAATGTGTTGATGGAAATCACAGCTGAAAATATGATTCCTCCAACCTCAACAGTCATGCTGAGGCCCACCAGCAACAATTTTGTGCATGCATGCATGATGCCCCTCGACCCTCCCCTTCCCCAACCACACACATATACACGTGCATAAACGTTTTACATGTTTTCACTCCCCATCCTATAATCAAACACATGCAATCCTGCTGTCAGAAAAAAAGTTTGGCCAACTCAATATCTTAATAACTTAAACAACTGAGTGGACAACAGCATACTTCAGCAACTTTGTAGCCCTATGCTATGCTTAATTAAAAGGTTTTGCACCCTTTAAGCCTCAAGGTATCTGTTCAATCACACCCTGTATGTTTCTGAAATGAGTGAAACACATGATGTTCACACATGCATGATGTGTAAACATTTGCACATCATTCACTTAAAGAAAATGTATTAATTTAGAAATTGCAGATATTTATTAATCCATACTGGAATGCTTCTGCTTGGTTGTGATTTGACATTAGTTACAGTGGAAAACAAAACCAAAGACAAAAAATCATCATCAGCTGATTTAAAAAAAAAAAATCACTTTCTAAAACCATTCTCACATTCATTCTTAACATTTGGTGAAGACAACTGGCAAGTGAAAAACTACAAAACATGAATCAAAGTGTATCAAACACATTTTAGTCATGCTGTGTACAGTGTGATTCAGTAACCCCTTCCTGGGAATGGAAAGCCAGTGTTTTACTGAAATGTAAAATTATGTGAAATGTTACAGAGAACATGATTAACACAAAGTAATAAACACTAGACTAAAAAAGCTTTTTCAGTTTTCTTCCAGTAAGTTGATATCTATTCTACGTAAGTGAGTCATTACAGTAAGTACCTCTTTGCACTAGATAAACAACAACTTCCTTCAGTCCTTCTATGTCTCTCATTAAGTTTGCATACTAAAAGCAAAACTTACTCAATTCTGCTACGCAAATGACAAGATAAACTTGTCTGTAGTGATGCTAAAGGATGTTAGTTGTGGCCTTGGATGAATGTGGAGTATCTGTAAGCTGGTCAATTGTATTGATTGCTGTGGGCAAGTTACAGCCATGTCTGCAAGAAATAGGCCTTCACATCTGCCAAGCATTCTGTATTTACAGGCCACTGGAGAACAGCTTGTCAGGTACTGTGGATCAAGCAGCTAGGCTATTAGTCATACCCACTTTTTTAAAATTATCCAGGAGTCCGGGGGTCTGGACAGCCATGCCTCCGAGGTGGCCATCTGATTGCGCCAGAATCTCCGCAAAATCAAGCTCAGGTCCAGGCTCTGTATAGCAAAGAGAATGTTGTAATCTAAAAGACACATATAGAAGCAAACACATTCTGGTAAAGAATTCACTGTGGTTTTAAAATGCTTCTGAATGTTTGCCTTTCTACTATTAACACAGCCGTGACAAAATGATCCATATCTTGACCATTTGGAAACAAAATGGTGAACTTTATAAAGCTGTGTTTCGTCAAAGTCAGTAGTTCTGCATGCAACAGTCTGCAGGCAAATTTACAAAAGCCGTTAATCCAGACATATAAAAGGAATTGTGATCTACATTTCCTCTTCCAGGTGTTAAAAAACCTGTTTTGTTAAATTAAATGAGATTGTTTGTTTTGCTGTTTGACATTACGCCTTAACTCATGACAGCTTGAGCAAGTTAGACTTGTTTTCTTAGGAAGGTCACAAAATCGTCATTTCATCTAGTTTGTTTTTGTTTATTGTTAGGGACTTTTTTGCATTAGTGGGCCGCATCCGGTGCAGTGGGAAGAGCCAGACTAAGTGGAAGAGTTTATGTTGCGAGTAGATGAACACCCACTGCATCGTAAGACACATCATGAGCTGTTGAGCATCACTGACAAATCACAGCACTGCATTCAGTGTTATGAATGGGTTCAGTGTATACATACAGCAGCGGAGGAGTTGAACCCTACACTTCAAGTATCATCCAAAGGAATTATAAATCAAAGGAAAATGATAATTCATCATAGATATCAAGAAACTTACTTTAAAAAACTCCATTGAGAAATTTCTTGGAAATTCTAGCATGAGAAAAAAATTCTCCTTGGTGGATTTGTGCAATTTTTTTCTAAGCATTTCAATTTTTCAGTGCTAATTATTATATTTCGTAATACTTTAGATGTATACCTGAGCCGAATCACTGTAATTGATATTTGTAAATAACAACTCAAATCTTGGAGTATATTGATATTAAATTTTGTTTAAGGGCCCCTCCTTCCACTCTGACAACCTCAAGTTAACAGACTGACAGAATGCAAGCTATGTTTGACTCTTAAAACGTAAATCAGCTCCCTAATATGTCAGTAATTTATGACTTTTTGACAGGAACTGAGTTATTGGCTTTCATATGCATGTTCTAATGTCTTAAAGAAGAGGCAGCTGTTGGATCCTATCATCAGAATCTGTAAAAAGTGAGTAAATTATATTAAATAAAAAACTCTCTAAACGCCCCTTAATGGATTATTATATTTTTGTTGATCTGTCAAATCACTTTAATCCCATTGATCCAGTATGAAGAGTGGCCATCCTTAATCAAATCTTTAAATAACAACTAAGTTATTAAAAAGCAAAACGTGTCATAGTCCTTAGACTGTCCAGTAATCTTGCTGTGTTATGTGGGACAGTTAAGCCGTCAGTGTGAATGACTGAGGATATTGCTATGTGTGAGGAAGGAAGCAGCTGTTACACTTGAAAAGCTGAGTGATGTGAGCAGGAGGTGACACAAGGTTTTGCTGTATGCAGGGCTTTGTTAACTCTTCCAGTATCCTGGGACAAAACCTATCTGAGACTCAATTTGATAGCATAATAAAAGAATCTCTTTCAGCCCCCCTCAGCTGTGCTGGTGGTCTTTCCCCTGATGGTGACCTCAACTATGGGTGACTGTGCAGACTCCTGTATTAGCTTGCTGAATAACTGACATGCACGGTGGTGTTTGTTAATATTTTCAAAGAGAAATGATTACCTAAAAATTAGTCATTGCATCATAAAGTCTTGATTTTACTGTGTCGCTAATGTGTAGTTGTGTGGAAGTCCATTGCACAGAGCCAAAACAGTGTTCACTCACATCAAACAAAATCCTTACTCCTCTTGTTACCTGACATTTTTCAGAACATGGTGAGACTCATTCAGGGTGTCTTCTCATCTTTTTAATGTTTTCTTTGAGCACAACAGAAGCATATACTTACCATTCCATTGCTTAAAGCTCATGTTAACAGTACTATAGTTTAGTTGTTACAACTGTCTTTCATCCTAAACCTCCCATTACTCCATCATGCTGCTTCTATTTGTTGGACAATTGGCAACTGTATTCGTTGTGTGTGTTGTGGTGAATAAGTTATTTTCCCGATATTTTGTATGAGCAGCAGTTATGGCGATACCGCCGTTGGTGTTGAAGCCATTTCCTTCTAAGTGTGTAGGTGTAAATGGAAAATGCCTCACTTTAGTCAATGATACACTCACAGTGAACTCATGTTTTAGTATACAGAGGGCAGCCTAAAACATAACACACTTGCTTCATTGCCCTTTTTCAGGACATACAGCAGGTGTGGGTGGTGTGTGCGTGTGTGTTTACGAGTAAAGGAGGGCTGCTGTGTGCTTTCAGGCTTTCGGGGAATAACAGAGGGAAAACCTTTAGACCTAGCAGCTGGCCACTACTGTAGCTGTGAGTACAAGACCCAAATATGGAGCTGTGGTATATGTCTTCTATATCTGGTGCAAGGTTGCAAAGACTGAGCTACCTCGGAAATGAGGGCCAGCTGTTGGAGAGGAAGGAGCACATATGGATACCTCACAATTTGTCCTTTTTAAAGTTATGACAATATCTAAATCTATCTATCTATCTATCTATCTATCTATCTATCTATCTATCTATCTATCTATCTATCTATCTATCTACCTACCTACCTACCTTTACACTGGTCTTCGGTAATTATCCCCTATTTTTTTTCTTTTTGTCATTTCCTGATGGCCTCACAGGTCACTAAAACTTTTTTTTCTAAACTGGACACTCCCAACTTTTATGTCTTATAATCGTTTTTTTACCTTGGTGGTGCAAGCTTAACTATATTAGTGGAGCTTATTAAAAGCTACAATTTAAGAATTTTATAAGCGGTTCACAGCGAAAAAGTGTAGCTTCAGGAACATAAATTAATTTATCTGTTCTCACGTGTCACCATTAAGTCATAAATCTCCATTTTGCAAAGAGGTGCTGCCTCTTGGGTGAGTTTAAATAAAAGATGTCACCAGATTTAGTGACTCTAAAGTGGATGAGCATACAGTACATGTGCTGAAGGCCTGTAGTGGATTTTTTTCCTTCTCATCATAGTTATTTTGTGATTTGTTGTCCCTACTGCAGTAAATTCACAGTGACACCGAAAGCTTTCTGAAGAGGTGTCTCCTTGCTCTTCCTCAGTTTTTGATGCTCATTTGTGACTGCTGTGGCCATAACTACCAGCTGGAAAACTCAGGGATGTGGTAAACAAGTTTCTCAGGTTAGAGTGGAAAAAGTGAAAGCTGCTGGCATCCTCACACTTAGATTGTGAAAGCAACTCAAACATTACGTTGACTTTGAGCTGCTTGGGAGAGAATACCTCTGTCCGGAACTTTGCCACAGAAAACAACATGTGTTTCCATGTTGCCAACTGCACACATACTGGTCCCTGCCAGTAGCCATACTAGCGCCCACACCATACCCTGTCTTTCCTAAGTGCGCTTTGCTGCTTTGCAGCACATCAGCAGCTGTTGTGCAATCACATACTAGGTTGCGCTTTGATTTGACTTTAGCACTGAGATGATTGAGGCAGGCAAGACCAGGCAAATCAGCTATGTGACTGAAAAATGGTAATAGGAGACAAGAATATAAAAGAAGACACACTGGTTGTGGCAGTGGCAGTCTTCCTGAGAGTGGGTGGTAGATTAATGTTCATGGCAGGCTCCATTTTGTTCATTTCTAAACATTCCTGTTTCATACTGAAGGAGTTTGAATTGTGGATAAATTTCTATTGAAAAAAGCTTTAAGTGCACTGTCATTCATAACGGGCTCTTTCGTGCATCATACACCTACAGTAAATAGTAATTTAATTCCTCTTTGGACCATTGACATGAAATCTCTTGCTTATTTTAAACTCTGTACAAAATGCTGGAAGGCACAGATGCTTGATACTGCCACTGACTGGGTGTGGCTTTATAATATGTGTGGAAGTAGCATGCTTGGTTTTTGTTGTTTTTGGCAAGCTGAAATATTTTCCACCTAATGATCCTGTCAACAAACCCTTTCTCATTCTCTGCCCTCATCTTCCCTGCAGTACATCTGTATCCATCTCCTTTTTGTCCTTCTCATTTGTTTCTTTTTTCTTTCATTGCGTTTGCATTTGTCTGGGCTTGAGCTCCTGTCAAAATATATTGTGGGTCTAAAGCTGAACATGAAAACATGTATTGTATTAGTTTTTTATTATTATTTAAATAACAAAATTAAAATAACAACGTGTCAATCTTTTATAAATATCTATTCACGCAGTAGATCCTTTTTGTAACATATGGACGGTCCAGGCATTATCTTTCTTTCTGGGGTGATTCGTCTATAGAAGTGTAATGCCACTATTCAGTACATCATACAATATAAAGAGCTTAACCTTGCAAAAAAAGGTATTTTCCTTATTTTCATGCATGTATTATCTTAAACCTCACTGCACATTCTCTTCCACCACATCAAACCCAACTGTCAGCAACTTAATAGTGAACCTAAACCAAAATTTCCAGTTTGGTCCTTTGAACCTTTCCTTATCTGTTCATCTTATTTATTCATTCTATTTATATGAGATACTCTTTGCAGAATAGCAGAAAGAAACAAAATGCAGTGCACACAAGTGTAGCAAGAATGCTTGCAATATGAACAGGCCTAAAGTACTGAGATAAAAGATCCTGGTCCCAGCTGTAACAGGAGACATGTCAGACATTCCCTGCCAAGAGTCGGGAGGTGAGGGTAGTGGGGCATTCAGAGCTTTTTTCTGGTACATAAAACTGAGTTGTGGAAAAGCATGTCTGGGTGGCAGAGCTATTACAGATACCACCCTCTTTATGTGTCTGCTGAAGGGTCTGTACTTAAGACATTTATCACTTTCTTTTCTGATTTTATGGTCTGACCTGAATGTTTCTCAAGGTTTGGATTGTGATGAAGATCTATGTAAACTTGTAGCCCCTGTTTGGTAGTGCAGTAAGATGTCACATATTGATTCCTTTTACTCTCTATATTTAGTTTTTTACATTTATAGTGATAATACACGCATCCATTTTAATGGGTTGATAACGGGTTGATAAATGTTTCTGGACCTTCATCTCCCTTTTATCTATCTTGCCTTACTGCAGATACTCTCAGAGATGAATGCCCATACACTGTTCTTACTCAGTGACATATTTCCAAATGCACTATAGAATTTATACCTTTTGTCTTGATAACACCGCTTTTAAGAGTGAAAACAAAAAAAAACCCATAACCAAGTCCAGATGGATCTGGTCCACCAATGGTTGAATAACTGCCTGGCCCATTCCCTACACAGAATCAGTTTCTGTCTTGCATTTTTAGATGCCTTACCATTCAATTACAGTACTGAGGTGAAAAAGATTAACCTAAGCTGAAGTAAATTATCAGCATTTGTCATAAATTATGGAGACATGTGTGTAACTGCACCACAGGCCTATTGAAAATGTATTTCATTACACAATTCAGTGTTTTGGGCCAGGTTGTGAGGTGCAGCGCAGGGATAGGATTCAGTATGAACAATTTTCTGTTTGCTGCATATGTACAGAGTGCCTCAGGAGGACAAAACTGTGCAAAAGGGACCTCTCTTTTCATTTTTACGATTTTCCTAGAATCCTTTGGAGAGCGTGGAAAGACAGGCATGTTTATGAAGGTTTCCAGATGGTCCGGCTTGCACCCCCAGCTTTTCTTTTCAGTTCTTGAGCCATGAAGGATTAATCAAAGTCAGTGGCAAGGGCTGATGGCTAAACACTGTGGCTCTCACTAACCCAGAGGAAACCTCTCTAACTTACTTCAACTCAAATTTAGCCCCTGGGCCACAATATCAAGGAAAGTTGAAACCTTAGGTTAAAAAAAACACACTTTAGAAAACCTTGGCTATGTAAGTGCAGATAAACAAATTTTACTTCAGTTTTGTTTAGCAGGACAGCTGATCTCCTTAGGTTAAAAGAATTTGTCTCTGGCATCCAGCCAGGAGTCAACCTTAACGAATACACCTTAACTCTGGTCCCCTTTGTGAGGCGAAGGATTGTACAGCATGACTGGAGACAGACAACACCATATGGCACAGTGAGAAAATGTACCAGAACAAATTCAACTTTGAGTAATTTAGACTTTGGTATTTGTGGATTCTCTGTTACATGTAGAGGTTAATCAATGGCGTTCGTTACAAAAATGCAATTTAATGATTCAGTGCATTGTTCCTGTGATGCAAGAAAAGTGAAAATGATTTCTGATTGCTATGATCAGGCTAAGTTCTGATTTTTAGAAACCATTTTAACATCACCATTACAATCTCGCCTTTTTGACATAGATGCAGATTAAAGAGCTGTCTCTGAAAAGAGGGTTCACATAAAAACACATAAAAAACAAACAAACCAGGAGTTACAACAAAACCATTAATTTTTAAATAAGTAAAAGCTTTTTCTGTTTGTTGTGCTGCTCACTGTGGTGTTTCGGTTAATTATCACTTCATATGTGAGAGAAAACTATCCTTTTTTGACAAGACCAACAGAACAGACATAAAATAGAGTGTGACTTCTTTAATAGTGAAACAGATTGTTTGAGTAGCACTGTGCCTTTTAAGGATGTTTGCTACATGCACTAAAACAAAAATATATTACTGATATGCATTTTCTTTAATAATAGACACATGCAAAAACACTGGCACTCTAACCCAGCTGAACAGCTGCTTTACATGGCAATGATGAACACATACAGCCTTCAAGACACATGTTATTCCAACTGTCAACAAAAATTACTGTGGTCTGTTCACAGCAGCCTCACTAGATGACTAGAGGGGAGTCCCCCTGAAATCAGCCTTCCTCATTCAATACTATTCACACACCATAACTTGCTTGGCTAAAGCAGTAAGTTGAACCCATGTAATCACTTTATTTATCCGCCCTTACTGGATATGTTTGCACAATATTGTAAGGATGATTTTTTAGTCCACACAAACAGAACACTTCTCAGAAACCAGACAGTTGAATGATGTAAAACCAATGTGATTTATTGCAACTAAACAATGAAACACTCAGAAATAAAAGCCAGTGAGTATTATAAGGCATTTCAGTCCTTACAGACTGAGTGCAGGCACACATAGATTAAGATAAGACATGCTGTATACTGTCTGACTGTATTGCAGAAAGCAGTCATGTCTATAATAGGTCCACTAAACAAAGATCATGAATTTACTCTTATTTTATTGCCATCAGGCCAACCAATCGATCGAAAATACTGAAAATTAAAAATTGGCTGTTGTACATGATAACACTTTAAAAAAGGTTGACACATTGTCTCCAAGACTGTTAGTGTATGAAATATTGTATGAGTGTAAAAAGTAGTGAAAGAATGTCTTCTATCAAATGGTGCATTTATTGTTGTGCTTGCAGTTGTGTTGTAGTTATTTGAAGAATAGTTTTGTTCATTGTTCATTTGTTCAGCTCTTATTTATAGACAAAATGTACCAAGTTCTTGTCAAAAGTTAACTTGTACTTTTACTACCTATGCTTCAGTGGTATTGTAATTTCAAATATATATTTTATTCTACATCATATACCCTGAAATGAGATGTTCCCCTGTTGTTTAAATGTGTATCTCTAACCATGTCAATAAATTGTTAGGTCTTGTCATGAGTTTTCATCTCATGTAAACATGTGGTGCAGCCTGAGTAAACACTGTATTGGCTGAACCAGATCACCTTAGAAAGAAAACACTGTTCTTGTTTCATCTCTGGGACAGGGTCTGTGTGTACCATTACCATGTATGGGTTTCCCATTAAGTGAGATAACCATCACCTATGATGTTTGTGTGGTAGTTCTGTGATTTTTCAAATGTTTCTTTCATTACTGCACTTGATTTACTTGCGGTTGGTGTGATGTGACTCAAGACTTTTTTTGTAAACATATCAAAGGGGAGCAGAGAAAGGAACGGACCAGTGGCTTAAAAGGCAAAATACTTTTTCTGTCACACAAAAATATGTATAATATTTTGAGAAGACAAAAGCAAAACCTGTCTAATGTTGGAAATCTCAGCAAACTGATCACTTTGGTTGTGCAAAATAATTCGATATCTTGGAGGATATTGATATTGAACCTGGCATTACAGCTTGCTGGCTGCACAAATAGATAAGAAGTAGTGACGAACTCTCACACGGAAAGTCTGCAGTGCCTCAGGGTTTTTAGACCTGGTATTTTACTGCTGCTCAGCAGGTTTTTACATACTTTTTGTCAAGTTTACAAGTTTATCATAAACCCTGAAGTGGGTGCATGTATGATTTATAGATGCTTGGTGCATCAGTTCAGGTCCCATTCATTGGCCTTTAACTGTAGTAAAGTATGCATTAAGTTTTCAACCTGACATAATAATCAGAAACTTTAAATCTCTTCTTGTTGATTGTTCTTAGTGCCTTTAAGGTTTCAGTAAATTGTTTTTCATATCCAGATGGACTTTAGCCATAACTATTTTGAAAACAATATAGATGGTGAATGTTCTTTACTTTACAGATTAGACTTTAACTTTGCATGTGCCTTGTATGCTGTAAACGTCAACAACAATTTTATTGTGTGCTTGTGCTGACAGTGTGTGTATGCTTTTTATTAAGTCTTTCTAAACTTTCTGTACACAGTGTGCTGAAACTATAACTTTCCTTCACTCTTGTTACAACAGAGCATCTGTGGGAGTAACTGGAAGACACTAAGGAAAGAGGGGAGGACAGCAGGGGAAAGAAGTAGAGGAGGGTAAAACTGGGACACTGTACAGCATCATAGATTAAATGCTGATTACTGTGTTATCCAAGTTATGCAAATATTACTTTTCATATGGCATAGACTTCATTTAAATTTAGTTTAATTATTTTAAAGCAGATGGATATGGCATTTAACAGATTTAGTAAAATACAAGTAGAAGGTTTTCTGAAAGAGGAACCAACTCTAGCAGCTTTTTGCCAGATTGTCAAGCCATCATAAAGGGATTTTCATTGTTTTTTTATTGAATCTTTTCAGAGACACCAGTTAAAGTCTTACAGATTAATAGGTACAGGGTACTTACCTATCCTGTCTTTAAAAGAAAGGTACTGGCAGTTTGTAACTTGTGCCAGTAGGACAGTAGAATAGGATATTCTGCTGGTTCTTTCTTATATTCTTTGTTTTACTATATCGAGAATAAAATATAGTCTACAGAAATGTTTCTCCTCCTCCAGAAAGCTTCTGAATACTGCAGGTGGTGTATGTTGTTTAGGTAAATGAACTTGTCAGCTGAGAAGAGATGTGTGGTCTCCACCTGCAAGCATTCAAGCTGGATAGCAACAGAAAGTAAGCCCTCTGCTACAGCAGTCTGGATCCAAAGCTTCTTCACAAAGTTTAGTTATTTGTCATTTGTAATTCAAAATAGGGATTTTGGATGAAAGGTATTTGGTTAATATATCCTCATTCCAGTTAGCCTACATTGGTTTGATCATCACTTTGCACATTTGTAGTACAGTGTAGTACCGTTGAGAAAATTTCACACTTACCTTGAGACCAATGTATCCTCAAAAAAAAAAAGTAAATTTAGAATCAGAAAAAAATGTTTAGTCCCGGGGGGGATTGCTTGAATCCCAGCTGTTTGGCCCGTTGTATACTGAAAGAAAATTTTGATATAGGCTTTTAATATTATGAGAGTTCGTAATCTGTGATCTTAAAAGTGACAAACGTCTAGGTTGTGGCCAATTAGAATGTATTTGGAGTTCAGAAGCATTAGGGTCAGATCATCTAGTAGCCCTGTAATGACAAAAAATATATAATTTTGAGATTTTACATCTAACTCATTATGAACAATGATTAGCTAAACTAAATACTGAAAAAAACTGAATGTTTTGACTGAAAATGATGACAAAGGGAAAGAAGGGATTTTTGTGAAACTAATTTAGTATGACCAGTAGCAAAATAAACTTTGACAGCAGAACTTGTCCATGGTTCAGATATCAGCCTTGATCTTTTCTGTGGCAAGTTTACACGTTCTCCACCTCCCTGTGTGGGTCATCTGTTTTCCACCCGCATTCCACCCACATGTAAGCCAGGTGGATTGGAGATTATGTGTGAGTGTGAGTATTGCAGTGTAAGCCCATCCTGGGGAGGACTGATCTGTCCACAAGGCTCCACTGCCTTCCACTAGTGCATTCTGGGACAGGTTACTGCCCTATGCAGCTTGTTTTTCCACATTTTTTGCACATCTTTTACACTTGAATTCTGCACAAGGTTTCTATTTGAAGCGTGGGAGGCTTTAACAGTGTTTTCCTGACAAGTTTGTCTGAGTTTCTTATGAGCTGTTTTACACACCAGTGCTTCAAGTGAGTGGTCAGGTGATGATGAAGAGGTTCTGATTAACTGGCAAACCTGGAAATAGTTTAGGAAATTTTGGAACTAAAATAGTGAATAGATTCTGTGTTGTTTTGGAAGAAGGAAATCATTTTAAAGAATTTTGGCAAAACAACATGTCATACAATAAAATTTGAACTATAAAATTAAATATTAGTTATAAATTACAGCTTTTATCAACCCATCTCATCAAATGTAATCAGCTAGATTTATGTCTAAGTTTGTTTTTGTGCATTTTTACAGTATGTCTAATACAACTGTCTGGACTACATTACTGAAGTTGGAAAGTGCCTTTTTTGCAAAACAGTGAAATCTTATTATGGTATAGCATATAGACTTTGTGGGGTTCAAATTTATTCCTGCTCTTCACAAACTCATACTGACAAGTGAAGCACAACCTGATGTCATCTGTTGCTTTGTTTCGCTAAAGAACATGGGAATTAACCTCTGTTATATTACCCAGATCAGAACTGAGCTTCTGAACAAAGTTAAGCACTTCTTCAACCCGAGGGGAGGGTATGGCTGTATGGGGAAAATACCCATAGGTAGCGCCAGTAGCCATGCTATATAAAATCTGAGAGAAATGTATGTGTTCCAGGAGTGTGAGACTGCTGAAGCTGTTGTCTTTGAGAAAGTCTTTTCAGGTGGAGTCTTCTCAGTATCTAACAGCAAACTGCCACGTTCTACCAAGTTACTAATAGCATCTGACAGCAGGTACACAGTTTCAATCGCATGTCAACATCTGACATATGAAGCACACTCCTCCCTTCTCAAGCCCAGTCCTGCCACAGTGCACCTCTCTCAGCATTCCTCTTCCTTCAAACATCTCTACTTTGATTCTGATCAACAGACTTCATCCCAAACATATACCTATTCAGTTGGTGGGGATTAAGTGTAGATGCATGACATTTTGGGCCATTCTAAGGACCTGAGTTGAGGCATAAACAACTCCTACGCTATGTCAAGGAAATATTTATCCTTGCTCATAGAACTTCTTGAGATAATGTCAACACTGCTTTTGAGAAACAATTACATTTGTAGATGAAAGACTAAGTGTGCTTGTGGAAATACAAGTGCAGCATATAAGTATATCTGAAAATCTAAAAATACCTATACTAGCCATATTAGTCTTGTTGAGATACAAGACTAATACACTGAATAAAAGTTTGTATTAAATGAAAATCCTGAACATGGCCTTTTTTTTTAGAATGTTTCCTTATTTTGGCTGTAAATCATTATTTATTCATCTGGTTGGTACCTTTAAAGGAAATGCAAATAACATTTAAAATGATCTGTTTGGTTATCTGGAGGTAATTTGTTCTTTTTCTCTTTGTATCTTTTTTCCTCAGTAACCACAACTTTATCTCCAGGTTCCGGCCATGCCAGAAAATGCAACGACACAGAGAGAGCCTACTGTGTGAATGGCGGCGACTGTTACTTCATCCATGGTATAAATCAAATTTCCTGCAAGTGAGTAATCTCCTTTGTTTTTTTTTAAAAAAGAAATTACTTTTATTCTCAGCCATCATTCTTTGAAAAATGTTTTGTCCCACAGTCTAAATTAAAGCTTCTTCCGTGACACCTTTACTTTAGTAATATTCTTCAGCTTTCTATCCCCAATTTTTTTTTAACCTTGCTGTTTGTTGTGTTGGGATAGCTTGAGCCCCCTTCTTGTTTCTTTCAGCAGCAGCAGCAGCAGCAGCAACACATCACAGGAATATGCTGCCAGTTTGCCTAACTACCCACCTGTTGTGTATTTTAACACTAATAATGGAGTGAGGCGGCGGTGTGCTCATCCTTTTAAGTCATGTTTAGTGTACAGGAGGGCCGCACATTAAAAGCCTTTTCAAAATGTCATGAGTCACTGGTTTAGTCGTGAGCAAATATTTATGCCTGTTAGAGGCCCCCAATGAGGTAAATAGAATCATTGCTTACATTTGGCAGAGGAGATCAAGACCCATGTGTAAAGTGTGCTGGAGGAACCATGTATCTTAGCTTTTCAGGAGGAAAACAGGTTGACATTATCACAGAAACAACCTTTTTTTTCCCCTTTTGACATTTATATTTGAGTTTGTATTAGCCTCAAAGTCAAGGAACATTATTTGGCATCATGTTCACATAAAGTTAACATTAACACGTTGTTTTCTTTGTTGTTTTTGTTTTGTTTTTCAGAGGACTAAAAATGTATTATTTTTTGAGGCACATCAGTCAATCAATTACTCAATTAGTCATTTAGTACTAGCTATAAAAATATCCCACAATTACTTTCATAATCTCATTTATTTTTGATCATAAAAGCCAAATGTTTACTGGTTTCATTTTATGAAATAAATATTGTCTCTCCTATTTTAAAATAAAGTCCTTGAGTTTGGGCTGTAGGTCAGAGAAAATCTTATTAAAAACATTTTCTCTGGAAATTTTACTGTATTAATATTTTCTGATATTTGCTGAACCCAAATATTAGCCCTTAATCGAAATTTTTTTTAGACATAACAATCAGTAATCGTATTCTTGCAACACAAAGTACATCTCCTTGCATGGCTGTCAGATTTTGTGATGCATGTTCTCTTCAGCCATACATTAACATAGACCTTTGGCTGGCTTGATATAGAGCTGAAACACTGACAAAGCCTCTGTGCCCACTTGGCTAAAGGAAGAATGCTCGACAAGCAAGGAGGACATGGCTGCAACAGCCGTTCAATACGCTGTGTACAAATTGGAGGCAGCAATAACTCAATTGCTGCAGCTAATTCACTCACGGCTGGGGCATGGGTCCAGAAAAGTTGGATAATGTAGTGAAGGCCTGCAGGGATTTGTTGCCCCACAGCCATCTCATTCAATATAGGCCAGGCTTCAGTGGGCATTACTCTCTGGCTAAACAAGTCCTGCAGACAGCTAGTCCTACTTTTCTGCCCAGCTCCTTCACTTTGAGGTAAAAACTTTGTTTTAGGAAGAGGTAAGGTTAATAAATCTCCTGATGAAGAGTATAGGCAGTTGAAACCTGTTGTTATTTTCATGTAAAGAATAAATAGGGAGCAAAAGAGAAAATAAATGTATTTGTTAATTGTTCCTTTGGTCAGGACTGCTGTAGTCAAAATAAAATTATTATTTGCATCTGTAGTAATTTATGAGCAACATGGCTCTGTTCTGGGATTTTTCTGCTCTTCCACCTATTGAAAACATAAAGCAGGAAGAAGGAACAGAACAGAGCAGGCATCAGTGGTGATAATTTATTCAGATACATCATGAATTGAGGTACTGAGATGGAGGTGGGTTCCTGTGCAGCTTACAGATGCACAGCCACTCTAGGTAGGCAAAAGCAACTTAAATAGATGTCCTGTAAGGTGTTTAATGATTGGAAGTGCAAAAGATTCTGAGCTGAGCCATCAGCTGATATGGGCTGGCAGTGAGCTCAACTGATGTCCTGGGATTACAGACAGAACTTGACTTTGTGGCCTCCATGGAATAATGTTGTGCTCAATATATTTTGTAACCTTGCACAACCAGGAAAGAGAAACAAAGGTTTTAATTTAAATCTGACATATAGGCCACATGTGGTGAGGTCTCGCAGTACAATTGACTCATTCTCATTACAGTTTCCTAAAGTGATTTTTTCACTTTCAGTCGTACTGTCTGATCAACAGTCCTAATCCAAAGACATTCAGTTTACAATGATTTAAAACGGAGAAAAGCAGGAAATTGTCAGAAACAAAGTGAAAACTGATTAGATTTTGGTTTTGCTATTATGTGATTAAATATAATAGCTCTGTTTCAGTTCCAGAAATGGTAGTAAAAGTACACTGGAAGTTATTGAACAGAAAAGAACAGTGATATATAAATGAATAAAATAAAAAATAAAAAAAATAAAAAGACAATTCACTTCTCTTTGGGATTTATAAGAAAGGTAATGAGTTTAGTAAGTCTAGTGTCTGGACAGTTTGTAGAGCATTTTGAAGAACAGATGCTGCTTCACATCTCCTAAAAGTGTTTGTTTTCCTCCCAAATGTTACATGTTTATTTTCCGCACCGCTGTGGTCATTTGCAAACTATGTGGTGACAGTTTATTTCTTTCATCTTTCAGCCAAGTTTCCTTGGTCTGGATGGTAAGATCCCCTAGTTAAACACCATCACTCTGGATGAGTTATTTAATGCTGAATGTTATTGTGCTCCAAGGAGGTGTTGTGTGAAACCAGTAAATCACATTTGTTGGACTGGTGGTCTAGCTGTGGCTGGGAATGGAATGTCGGTGGCCCTAAAAGACCTGTTCATCATAATGGGATTATAATGATAAAATATGGTTTGACCTAACACTCTTGATGGTGATGATGTTCTGTCTTCAGTAACAAAAATATAAAGCTACACGTTAGACATTGGTCTTGACTCTGACTTATGTTTCAAAGCAAAAGTTAACACATTATCCAGCCTTGCAGGTTCGCAAAGAAACATTTACATATATTTTTTTTATTTTGAAACTGGAAATTAAAATTTGGGATTTTATTTCCTTATTTCCTCCTTGATTTGACTGCTTTACTTCTCTGTTCTTGGTATTGGTTATAAAACAGTCACATTTGCAGGTTATGACTGCAGCCAGCAGGAGTCCAGCAGGCTCCAAAAGAAAAAGAAACATTACCCAACTTTCAGCTTTGCGTCACTGCTTTCCAAGGACTGATTTATTGATTACCTATAAAGCAGTGCATGGTTAATTCCCAGCTAAATTTTTGTTCTCTGTACGCTTATGAATGTTGCTCTTCTCTTATCCCCTCAACTGACTTCAGAACGCCATGGGACTATCAGAATCCCTGAAGTGCATTTATTGCCTTTCATAAACCCCATGATTGACTGTATTATTATTATTTTTGTTTTTATTTTTTCTTCTTCTTTTACTCCTCTGCCAAGGTGAGCTCCCAGGCTGAGGTATATTTTTACTGTTTGTTTGTCTGTCTGCAAGATGTGAAAAAAGCTGCCAACTTGTCAGAGATGGAGCATGTGCTAAGCATTATATTTTTGTGCATGTCTGTAAAATAGGGTATGTGCCTTAGCAGAAGATGTCCTTCGAGTTTAATTTGTTATATACTGTGAATTTGGTAGCAGGTTTATGGTTTCTCTTATCTGTTATTTGTTTATATGTGGCATGTGAAATTGTACAGCAAGGAATTCCGCAGAATTAATAATGTACCTCACTTTCTATGTTTTCCTTTTCATTACACTCATCTGCTCCTTCCCAGATGTCCAGATGGATTCTTCGGCCCTCGATGCTTAAAGACTGAGCCACTGCGGGTGTACATGCCCAATCCTTTCAAAAGTATGTTCAAATGATATGAGCAGCTGAGAACAGAGACACAGTTGTCACTGGATTACCTCTCTGGACTCCTGCCGTGCTTCCCCCACCCAGATCTCTTCCTCCTTATCCTCCTCTTTTTCCTTCTCAGGTCAACACGCAATGAGCTGTGCACTACACTATGTACATGATGGTGTCATCCAAGGGAACACTCTGCTTCTGCTGTCTGTAGTTGTTCTGTTGTTCTAATTCTGTGCCTCTCTCTCTGTCTCTCCCTCTTCTCTCTCCCACCCTTTCTCTCCCACCCTTTCTCCCTTCTTTCTAACTTTTTCTTATGCATACTCTCCTTCTCACTCCACCTCTCTCCCTCTTTTTTCTTTCTTTTTCTTACTCATTCACCACCCTCCACCTCCCTCTCTTTCTGTGGCTTTGTTTCTTTCCATCAGGTGTCCAAATGACTTTACTGGTGATCGCTGTCAAACCTACGTTATGGCCAGTTTCTACCGTATGTCAATTTCCTCTTCTGTCACTGTCAAACTGTCCTTGTGTCATGTGTGCATGCTGGGTGTAGAGACTGCATTAATTTCCTGTTATTACCTAATAGTTATGTCTGTGTCTCTTCTGATGACTCATTCACAAGCCGGCATAGATTAGTAGAGTCTGTTACCGTGTTTGGTCTGCATGTAATATTGTGTGCCCTTTAACTCACACAGCATTGCATGTGCATTCTCAGAATAAGAGCTTATTGGAAGTCTGAAGACAAGTCAGGGTGTGAGTTTGCTTTGTGGAAGTTGATTTGCACATAGTTGCATGCAACAACACAGTCTAATGGCAAAATAATGACAAATTACCATGTTTGGCACACTTACTAATGATACCTGTTTATGCAATCAGCTTGAAACATACAAGCATGTACTGTATGATCCTAGTGGAGCTGCACTATGTATGGAAAGCCAGACCTGAACAATTAGTAACAACTAATGGGTATGACAAATGACTGAATCTATCAAGTGTAGCACTAACTGATAACAAGTTTATAAAGAGTCATGTAAACAGTTGAAGCTGAAATTTTAGTCAGTAGCATCTATATATAGATAACATATGAGAATATATGAAAAATCTCACCAATTTCATTTGCTCTTGATGAAAATTATGGATTCCAAAAAGGTCGATTGACAGAAAAACTGAAATTATTATTATTATCATTAGTGTTACTTGTCTGTTGATCACAGTTACTTTAATCACAATATGCAAGCATCTGCATCACATTACTTTAAGATAGACCAAGATGGTAATTGAGAAGCACTGTTTGTTTAGCTTTGAAACCAGTCGATAACTTGTGGAAGACCTAAATTACAGCCAGGCTCTAGAAAACACTAAAGATTGTTAGGTCCACACCAGAACATTCAGCAAATTACATTTGTTGCTGTAACACATTGCTTCAGGAGACACAAAATGGTGCTCTCACGACACATGTCCTCAGCATAGAATTCAAAAACTATGCTAGGGTGCCATGCCAAACAGCTTTAGTAGCCTGGGGTTAGAGAAGTCATCCCTGCACCATCCCACAAGGCATCATCAGCAAACACATCTATCAACTGTAGAATTATACTAAGATTAGAGAAAGTTTTGTGGAGGACTTTAGCTTGATGCAGCTTGCCCTTAAGGGTTTTTGCTTTGAAAGCTATCCACATGGTGTGGGGTCATGTTTGTTTTTTTCTTGATGATGTAGTTTTCATTGTTTACGTGTCAGTGTTACTTGATGGCTGATTACTTATATAGTGTCACAAATGACAGTCACAGTAGTGAGTGACCTGACATTAATGAAACATAAATACATTTTCATGTTATCTAGACTTGATTCTCTAAGAACACTCTATACACAAGGTTAAAGATGGAGTATTAAATGATACAGAATTAAATACAAGGCCTGTAATTTATGCCAGATAATAGCAGTATCATGTCTTTGCAAGCCCATATGGTTGCAATTCAATGTAACATTGGATTCAGAAAGTAACAAACTGCATCTGCTTTTGGAGTTTCCTAATGCTGTCTACAGAGTCTCATCCCTGTAGTCTGACTTTTAGAGCCTAAACATTCTGTTTGTTGTATATTGGCACAGAGTACAATGCAAGAAAAAAATCTTCTTAAGTACAAGTAATTTCATCTCACATTAAGTCGTAATGCACTGTGCTGAAATTACTTGTTTTTCTGGCAGAGCAGACAGTGTTGTGTGGGAGCTTTTTCCCTTACACTCACTCACTTGTTCTGCATTCTGCTTAACTTCAGTGCAGCTGTGCATCTGCATCAAGGACAGCATTTATTTCCTGTTCTTATCCAGCTACATGAACACAGAGCAGTCTTTTATTATGTGGTATGCATGATTTAACATCCAAGCAACAATTTTTAGGCTTAAAAAATGCACAAGTTTAAAAAGAAATACAGTAAAACAATGAAAGATAAAATCAATGTTAAGAGGAGACACAGTCATACCTGTTTACAGGCCACACAGAGTTAAAAAAATACAATTATTTCAACTATAACACCATCATATGAAGAACTTGCATTTTAGACTTTCCAATTAAGGAGACTAACTCAGATTTTAGTTTTAAGAGCAGACCTTTGTGCTCACACACGTTCATTTCATAGTTGAAAACCCGCCTCCTGAAAGGGGCGCCTCCCATCCCCAGGAGATAAAAAAGAGAAGGAGGATGGCTTTTTCTTCTCAGCCATAAGTGCTTGGATTAATAAGCACATGTTGTCATAAGAACAGCTGGGAATTGCTTTAGCCCAAGTAAAGCAAGTGAAAAGCCAGAAATATAGACTTGCTAGTTGGTACGGCATCCCTATGGTCTCATTCTGCTATATAATATATACTCAAGTCATAATTCTTTGTGAATATTCCAACACAGTCCAGATACACTCCTTTTAACTTGCCTGTTCATGTGACGGGTGTGTCATGAATTGACAGTGTTGCATTTTTAGAAAGCAGAAAAATGAAAGCACAGGTAATCTCAGTAGATGACGCATATTTTCCCAAACAGTTGCTATGCACCTAATATCCCATTCCTTTAAGGAGATTTTGTTTGGTTATGTAATGAAATAGCAGTTTAGAAGACCTAAACCTCAAGAATCACATGTAAAACATAAAGCTGTGTTGCAACAGAATCATAGACCCTCAGAAGTGGCTGCATGCTCAGGCACAAGTCAGGGTATTTGCAAAAACAATAAGAGCGGTTGATTCAGCTTTCTCACGTGCCACTGCAGACTGTGTCTATGATTATAACTGGAGACTAAGGATGACACAGCTGACAGCTATTGTGACTCCAGGCAATCTTTGGTTGTTAAGATCATCTCCGTTTTTAAATGGTTGCCACTGCCACTAACACAGCTACCATGGAAGCAGAACAGGCTCACATAGACTCCTATAGCTGCTTACCTCTAGCACCTGGATGCTGCCAGAGATCAGCCTTTTATGAGTAATAAACACTAAATGAATCACTTAGTGCCATATCATCTCGCCTTTCATCATATCTGGAATCTTTCCCTTACTTCGCAGTGAATTATAGCTGAGCTGGACCAACACGCCAACTGTTTATAAAAGAATGTAAACCTTATTGCTTATTGTAAACTTATCATGATTTAAATACAAAAATAGTGTCAGCTAAACCAGATCTTTGTGCAAGTTAACACAAAAGTAGTCCTCAAAAAAATATCACTATGATCTTTTTGATGCTATGTATGCTGAGATATACTGTTGATAGAAAGTCCAAGCAGGAGGAATGCATGTTGCTTTACTAAGGTTACATTTGTAAAAAAAAAACCCAACAATTAGAGGTAGCTGTGAAGTCATTTACAGAACTGCAATCTACAGTTCTGATATGATGTTCTCTATAGTGTGGTTTGAAGTGTGTGTTGCATGCTTGTCTTCTGTCATGCCAATTTGTGTTTACTCCACTATATGTTAGAAGATGCCACTCTTAATCTGGTCTTTTGTTTCTTTTTTTTTCCTTCCAACTCTCAACCCTCTGCAATGGCAGAGCATCTTGGGATTGAATTTATGGGTATGGAACAATCCATTTTGATTCTCAGTCGTAGACTAGTCACTGGGACGCATTTCATTTTTACATGCTCGTGTTCCGTCCGTCAATTAACCAGTCAATCTCTCGAACAATCATACCATGACTTATTAGAATGACAAACCCTCAGTCAATGCCACTGATCTTATATCAAACACCATTAACATGGATGCAATCATCTCCACCTCTTTTTCATGTGCAGTGGAAAATTACTATTAACTGAGTTTCCATCTCACTTACAATAGCATATTTTCCCCTTGGATTTTGGCCATCTGTAACAAGCATGATGTGTCATGTTTGTAGCTATACCAGAGATATTTCTTCAGTATTAGGACCTATCTTTCCAGCCCTTTTGGTCTCATGTCTTATGTGACTTTTTCTTTGATATGCCATTTCTATCTTTCTATTTATGTGTGATCTTGACCATGCTTCTTACATCATCTTGCCATTAGTATAGCTGGAATGTAATTTTGAAGTAGAAAATATGTTGCGTTTCTGGTTTTAATCATCCTTCATAGAGTAAATGCTGCAATGTGAGCATGCCATGCTATATTTACAACTTATAGTTGCTATTCTTTAAGCACTATTTCTGTTCTCTTCTGCTGTGCCCTTTGTTTTCTGCTGCCTTTTCCAGAAAAGTCCTTTAGTGGTTGAGAGTACAGAAGAAATACTAGAGTCATCTTTTTAAAGCTCACTGAACTATACAACTATCATTTCCTCTGTTTGAAATTCATTATCAGTAGCTAATGAGTAATATTGGTGAAATATTACTGAATTTGCTGCTAAAAATAAACTGACTTCAGTGATTTATTTATGGTGACAGAAACTTGACACAAATTGGTATGCTGATGCAAAATGGCTGCTGGTGAATGAAAGGAGGAAGCCTCAGATGGAAGGAGTTGTAAAAATTCAATTCTTTCTTATTACATAATTTATTGGGGACTGCACTATTTTCCCTGGGGGAAACAAAGAAGCTACCTCAACTTTTCTCAAGCTCTTTTCTGGAAAAGCAAAATCACCATTCATATTTCATCTTAATGACATTTCATTTCCCTAGTTTTCAAAAGTTTTGTTCAATACAATATCATCATTGTGCTTAACTGAATCCCTGAGTAGATGAACACTTCTGTAAGTGACATTGTTGATCAGGCACACATCAAGCCTTATCAAAATGGAGGGCTCTGTTGCAGTATTAGGTTCTTCTCAATATTATAGTATCATGTATAATTTAATATTACTGTGAATTTTAAGGGATTAGAGATGCTAAATAGAACAGTGTAACTATTGATTTTTAGGGACTAGAGATGCTAAGTAGAACAGTCTAAATATTGGCAAGGCTCTCCCCACATCTACGCTGCCTTACTGCAGCGTAGGGAGAAACAGCTCTATATTTGTGATTATGTGAAAGAACAGGTTTACATGTAAAGGAAAGGGAGGATGAAGCTTCATACTGCTCAGGATTTAGTAAGAAAAACGAAAGAAAGACATACAGTGAAACAGCAGAAACCATAACCACCTTGAAGACACTAATTTTTCATTCTTGTCATTTCTCTCGTGTGTGTGTGTGTGTGTCTTTGTATTTGTATTTGTGGGTGTGATGTTGACAGAGGCAGAGGAACTCTACCAGAAAAGAGTCCTGACAATCACGGGTATTTGTGTGGCTCTGTTGGTGGTGGGCATCGTGTGTGTGGTTGCCTACTGTAAAACCAAGTAAGTTTTTGCACATCTACTCACACCTTTTTAAATTAAAATAAAAAAATATGAATATCAATGTACTGTATGCTTAAACTACTGGTGATATGCAAGTGAAAAGTATACAATATAGTTTCTTAAAATACAATCTTATATTATGAGGAATATTTAAATACTACAGGTATTAAAATTAATTTTTTGAGAAGATCGGTATTAAATGGCTACATGAGGGAAATGGAATTACCAAAATTCTCCCTACAGGAAACAAAGAAACAGGATGCACAATCATCTGCGGCAAAACATGTGTCCAGAACATCCCAATCGTAACCTGGCTAACGGACCCAATCACCCAGGACCAGGCCCAGAGGAAATCCCTATGGTAGACGTACGTTTCTAAAGATTCCTGACATTATTAAAGTGCACATAGAGTAGTGTACAACAAATGGATGTTGTGCTTATATAAACATTTTGTTCACCTTTCTTTATCTGCCAACCCCTATTTTTCTTTTCAAAACAGTACATATCAAAGAATGTCCCTGCAACTGAACGCGTCATACGGCCTGCAACAGAGGGCTCATTTCCTGCCAGTCATGCCTCTTCCAGATCTCACAACTCTTCCACACGAGCCCATTCCTCAACTCACAGGTAAGCTTCCACCATATGTTTCATCTTGTAAATTCAGAGTCAATCACAAAGTGAATAATTTGACCAAAGTTTTACCAAAGGTCACTGCAATGGGATACAAGCAAATCATTCAAAACCCCAAGAGGAGTCTTACTGATGCAATATTAACCACTTACTGTTGAGCTAAGACTGACTGATTTCTACTAAAACAAGGGAGTTCAATTTCTATAAGAGACATAATTTTAAATTTGCGAATGACGACTGAAAATCTTGCCAGGATTTCTTGCATAGGTGTTTGCAATTTGACAGAGGCCAAAGATTGTTATGAGTGTCATCTTGGAATAGTCTGTATTACTGAAGATCAGGACCTCTGACCTCTGTTTACTTCTGGTGTTGCTATTGGAATGTTTTTGTAGGCATTTCTTGAGAGAAACTTGTGCAAAAATATCAGCATTGAGACTGACAATTAATTATTAGGAACAGGCAGATATAGGTATTTTGGTTAAAGGGTTTATGAGTGCAGTTCTGAGGTATTGATAAATTGTGAGATGATATGTGGGAAAATTACAGAGGAACGGGTTCAAAACTGGTAAGAACTGAGTATGAGTTTAACTGACAGATTATTGGGTTGCAGTTTAATCATGTAAATGCTCTGCCTCTGGAAACAGGAACAGGTTGATTATCAAGCATTCTTTTTGAAAAAAAAATGAAACTGGGACTTGTGGGGTGTGTCCATGTTAACACCTTTTTTTATTGTCAGACATGAGGAACGGACATGGAGCCTGGAACATTCTGACAGTATCCTCTCTGACTCGCCGGGAATGATGTCATCATCCGTAGGGACCAGTAAATGCAGCAGTCCTGCGTGCATGGAGGCTCGAGCACGGCGCGCTGCACACTGTGGTTACTCTGACCCCCATCGGCCGGGGCTGCAGTACGGGGACTCCTTCGACTCACTGGGAGACTCTCCTCACAGCGACAGGTGGGAACCAGACCTGTGTGGCTGATATGGCACTGGGTTTGTCATGAATATTTTGAGAAGTTTCCTCTCTCTGCTGGTTCTCTCTCAGCCTCGAGAGGCCAGTCAGGGCACTCTGAGAGACTCAGTGGAAACTGACACACAGCAGGCATGATGATGAAATACGCTAAGGTAGGCAAGAGTGAGAAACAGTGCTTATTTCAACGGGAACTCTGCATACAGATATTGTAACATTATTTCCTGGCCAGTATGTAATTCTAATTGGCTAGTGTTCCCTTTAATTTAATTTAACTTTATTTAAGAGATGGTGTGACATTTTGTGAAATACACTTGTCTGCCATTTGCACAGTCAAATAATCAATTATCAATGTCAACTCTACATCACAGAAATAAGACAGGTTTAGCCAGGGTTAGCACAAAGAGTAGTAGCTGAAACAACAATCTGACAGAAGTGAAGAAATATGCCTTTCATCAAGTCCACAGCAGTGTAATTTTATTTCCTGTTTTTTTTTTTTTGTTGTTTTTTTTCATGTACATATGTCTGTACTGGAGGCACGGTGATATTAATGTTCTCATGTCACTTTGGATAAAATAATGATAATAGCATGACAGCTCAGAATCAGAAAATTCATTCTAAATAATGTGATTTTAGGTCTTCCACATATGTACATCCAAAATCCCCAAATGCCCTCAACGCTCTCTGCTGAGGTTTTGAATTCCAGTACTGTTCACAGCTGATGATCCATCACTCAACAAGCCTAAATTAGCAGTGAGCTGAGAGGAAATCTGGGGATTTGGGAGCATGGTTGGTTTCTACTCTATCAACACCACTCCCACACACACACACACACACACACACACACACACACACACACACACACACACACACACACACTCTGATGGATACATCAGGAGCAATTTG
>VUQH01013281.1:33320-47510 GCA_015106775.1 Etroplus canarensis
TCAATTTGAAGAGTTGGTTCAAGAGAAACACATAAAAACTGGTTGACAATCTGATATCAAACCAGGCTTTTTAAAAAAATATTTTAGATTACGTTCTTTTTTTTTTTTTTCCCAAATTTTTTTTTTTTTTTTTAAAAATTTTTTTCAAAAAAAAAAAAAATAAAAAATAAAAAAAAATAAATAAATAAGTTAATTAAAAACAAAAACAAAAAACAAAAAACAAAACAAAAAAATCCACATCCACATCTTCATTGTAGGAGCATCCATACTCTTCCAGCATAGTGCAATAGCTCTCCTGGCTTGTAGAAGTCCAAAGTCCAAAACTGCATACTGTTTCAGTGTTTGTAGAAAGTTCTTTGAGTATATTCCAAGCACACATAGTTTAGCATTTAAAGGGACTTCGGCATTAAACATTTCCGACAGACATTGTATAACATCCTTCCAGAAGTTTTGGATCTTTGCACATTCCCACAAGCAATGGAACAAAGTTCCTTTCTCAGTCAAACACTTGGTACATACATCCGGAATATTAGCAGACATACGATGGAGCTTGGCAGGTGATTAGATTACGTTCTGATTTTAAAAAACAAGAGTCTCAAATGTAATTTTTTGTAGGGCTACTATTAAAACCTATGCCAATGTGCAATATTGCCATAGTTCTCTCAGACAGGAAGTCACATTTGCTGAACAAAAACTGGAAAGTAAAGGAATCTAAGTGAAATACATCATACAAGGTGGTGCAGTCTAGAAGCATCCAGTGAATCAGTGTGATTAGCAGCATTCAGCAATTTGAAGTAAAGGTGGAACTGGATAAGATAACTGCTGCCTGCTTTCTACCTTTACATGGTTTTATTAACTTTCCATATCTTAAATACATAATAGTCACGTCTAAATAGAAACTCCTTTCCATTTATTAATATACTGACCAACACTAAAGTTCTGTGCTATGATGCATGGCCTGCAACAGCTACATGACGAAAGTGGGCACCACTTTACCAGACTGAAGACTGAAGATCATATATAGAGTCAAAGCAAACTCAGTGTCCAAGAATCCTGAGCAAACACGTGTTGCCTTTTATGCCCTTGAATTCTTAAGATATCAGGAATACCCATGTATAGCATGTGAGCATGAACAAGGCAATGCAAAGCCAGATTACTCAACCAGCATCTCCTCAGAGTCATTTCAGGTAACACGTGCCTCTTTCATCTTGGTGACATCCTCTGCATCAGTTGAATCAGCAGTGTTGTGGGGATACCTCAGGCTTGTGTCTCACATATCAGGTTTCCTAGTTTCCTAAAGGCAATAAAAAGACACTGTATACACTGTGGCCCAAAGTGAGTCACCACCAGTCATAAAAACATTCTAAGCCACCTTTCATGGAGTTTTAAAATATAGTATTATAAATGAAGGAAAACTCTTCACCTGCAGCCTATACTTTTTTAATGTTCAAATCCAGATGTCTTTAAAGCTTAATATGGACTTTCAGAAAGTCAGAAAGCAGTCTTTAGACAATGTTTTTGCATCTTCAGGGTTCTCAACACCAGCTTCAGCATTCTGAAGTTATAAAAGATTTAAGCACCAACACTGATGGGCATAGCAATAATAGTTTTACTTTGGGCAATGTTTACCATGACTCATAAATAAGCTGAGCTTTAAGGTCAAGCTTTTGATTTACCGGTCTATCTATGTTCCTACCTCACCTATGGCCATGAACTTTGGGTAAGGACCGAAAGAATGAGATCGCGAATGCACGCAAATACAAGCGAATACATGCGGGAAGCAGCTGAAAATATTTACCATTAACCAGTATTCTTTGGATGGATGGATAATACTTCATTCATCTTAAAGTAGGAAATTGTTAATTAAGCAACATTAATAAAAGTGCAGCATATAGCAATGTTGACCTTACTACAATAATATGTTTATCTGGACTGCATTCAGTCACTGGACCTAAACTACAAATTATCTGTGTAATTTGGGAAAAATTCAAGACATGTCCAATTTGTCAACTACAGCAGTAAGAATCTTAGTTAAATATTAAGTAGAAATGATTATTTTTCCACAGAGACATTTAAGCGTACATGCAGCGTGACATTTGAGGTGTAATGTTCTTTCATTTTACAAAATATCTTTCAAACATTCGCACTGCTTTTTGTGCATCTTTCTTTGTTCTTCTCTAATTAACTAGAACCTCCTCTCTGTATTTACCACAGATACGTTTCAGCCCTGACAACACCAGCTCGCCTATCCCCAGTGGATTTCCATTACTCATTGCCCCCGCAGGTGCCTACCTTCCAGATCACATCCCCCAATGCCAGCCATGCCATGTCACTCCCTCCAGCTGTTCACAATCCCTACCCCCTGGAGGATGACCAGCCTCTACTGCGCCGCTACCAGGTGCCCCTACATGATGCTCATTGCCAGGAGCCTTACCGGCAGCAGCGTCGTACCTATCTAAACGACAGCAGGGGAAGCCTTCCCTCTAGCCCCTACCGGCTGGCTGAGGATGAAGACTATGAGACCACCCAGGAGTATCTGTCCTCTCGGGAGCAACCAAAGAGAAATGGGTCCAGTGGAACTGGTAGCCGGCGCTGGAGAAGATCCAGACTGAATGGCCACGTGGCCCCACGAGGATATGAGGCGTCTCGGGACTACGGGTCTCGAAGCTGTCTAACAGATAGTGAGTCAGAGGAGGACGGTGAGAGCACGCCCTTCCTCAGTATGCAGAACATGAACGCCGAGCCTTCCACCATCTACAGGCCGGTGGACAGTCGGACTTCTCACTCGTCAGGGCGGCACAGTGGGCATGGGAACATGCATACAAGACTTACACACTCGCGCTCCAAACCGGACAATACACCACATTAAAGTGTGATAATGAACCAACAAAAATCAATATAGTATAGACCTGCATCTATAAGAAATATTTTTATTTTATATAACTGACAGATATTCTAAACAAATGAAATATTTATTTTCATTTTAGCAAAGTTGTCTACTAGTAAACAGCAAAGACTTTTTTATAGGGAAAACTCTATTTATATGTACATTTTGATTTACAGCATAAAAAGATGTGCCAGTTTTTTCACAACGTAAAAAATAGAGTAATATTGTGGTGCCTTTTGCTGTATGCCGATGCCAGAGAGCCAGTGGAGGTTTTTGTAGCCTTTCTTATATGGACGCCTCATTTTTTATACACATTTATGGTTTTTTCCTCTCTGGTTTCCTGTTTCACTTTCTTTCCAAATTGCATTCTTTGAAAAGTCTAGCCCCACTGGAGCATAACCCCTTCCACATCACGCGATATAAACCACTTCAACGTAAAGTGTATGTTTACATTAATATGATTCGCCTATAAGATTTATGATTTGGGATCTATTAGAATGCCTCATAAATACAATGTAGATTTTTTTTGTCCGCTAACTAATGTCTACCAAGAGAAAGAGCGACAGCGTGAGAGACTGTATTGGGTGTGTGTGTGCATAAATGTCTGCGAGTGTGTGTGCGCGTGTGCACATCAGTTTGCTTGCATGCGTTTGTGATTGTTAGATGAATTTCACTGTTTGTTGTGGTAACATCAGATGTGTGGGCCTACTGGCGTCTCAGGAGAGTGAGAGTAAAGCGTCTCTGAGGTTCACAGAAAAGTGGTTTATCAGAGCAGTGACCCCAGTGTAGGTGGGCAGGCAAGGCTGCTGTAGGGTTTTATGTTATGCAGGTCAATGCTTGATGTGTTTACAGCTATTCCACCCCTCCCCAGCCTGCCCCAGTTATGTCCTTTTTATTTCCCAGCAGGTTTTCCTCATGTTAGCCTGGTATGTGGCCAACAAACACAGCCGCTTGGCACAGGGTGACCCCTGCCATCAGAGGCAGTGGCAAAACAAAAAGATTGCATCTGTTTTCACTCAAGCCCCTCACTCCCACGCGTAATCATCCTTCTGTGTCCATTCTGTTTTTGTGGCTTGTGTTAAAGGCCACACAGTGTCTCAGGATTTCCCCATGCTCCCTCTCCACCTCGAGCCCTGTTCACCCTCTTCCTCAAGTTAAGGTCTACTGAAGACTAAAGGTCTCAGATGTTGAGGACCTATATGTTACCATACAGTCTACTAGTTCCCTAAACACTCACATACAGAGAAAAGGAAAGCCAGGTGGAAGCAGCTCAGTGGAAAATGATAAAGAACATACCAGACGTTAATGAAATAGCTGTGAACTTTGGAGGATCATACGATGCAAAAATATGCAAACTTTCTATTTTGCTGTTTGATTACATCATTTTCTAAGAGGTGACTGTAGTGTGTTGTGTGAAAACTATTTGATGCCTATAGTGTAGAATGAAATAACATGATACAAATGCATATATAACTGTTATTTTTTTAAAGCCATTATGCAGCCATCTATCAAGTTTTCAGCCTTTCTTGTTCACTTAATCATGTCCATTGAATGACTGTGTCTGTGAATTATTTTATCACTTGGTTTAGATCACTCTATATTACGTGCACACTTCAAGTAATATCCAATAGAATTCAAATAGTTTCTCCTCTAATAGTAATGTGTTCTGCTTTGTCTTGACAGATCTAGTCATTTCAAATTTAGTCTGTAAATGATCATTTCAAAAGTAAATAAATTCATTTAAGCCCTTTGTCCTCCACTGGAGGAGAGGTAAAATATTTAAAATATATTTCAATGTCACACCTATTAAAGTGACTCAGTGAGAAAGGACAGCTGAAAATTCTTCATCCCTGTTGGTATATTTCTACTCCTCATTAAAATGATGGATGCTGAATAATCCAATGATATTTGATTAAAAATTTGTCTTTCAAACATTAATCTGCAAATCTGACTGCTATATGGTAAATGCACTGTGGCACTGTTATAGAGAATGTTCTCTGGTCACACATCAGTCACACCTTGCAGATATTTCATTGAGTTTCTCACCCCTGGGTCTAATTTTGTATGTCTGAAAAATGCAAAAGAAGACTTCACCTCTAGATTAAATGTGATACCCTTCACTTTGCCAGTCCTCTGACCCACTTGAGATGCTACTGGGCACGTCCTATCAGTCTCTTCTGTTCAATTTTATGACCCTCCACCCCACCTGACCCCACCCTCGCTTGAAATGTTTGAACACCTCTCCTCTGCATGTCCTTGTGGTCAAGGTTAGATGGGTGCATGGTTTAAAAAAAGAGAAAAAAACCACAAAAAAAGCAGCAGACAATTCTTTTCCAGTCAGTGAAAGTGTATTTCATTTAACATTCAGCAATAAAAAAGAACCTTTCCCCCATGTCATTCCTGAAATATGCTAGAAAAAGAAAAAATTGCGAGATTGTCATAGATTGTAAAATAAAATGAAAAATGAATCCACCTGTTCATATGAGAAAATAAATCTTTATTCATATCATTTTATGTTGTAGTTATTTCTGTAGAATGCTTTACTCTGTATTTTGATTCATCTTTTTTCTTGGCTTAAGGTTGGACTCGTCTGGCATGCACAAGAGACACATTGTGTCTCAGGAGTACACACATAAAATCCCACAGTGAAATAAAATGTTTTTAATATGGTGATTGGGGGTTTATATATTATAACCAAACTCTTAGATAGTGGTTTTGCTCTCTGAAGTGATAGCCTATACAGTTAAATGCCAGACACACATAAAAACACGGTTCTTGTGTAAGAGCAAAAAAACATTGTAGAACAACAACTACAGTATTTCAAAGGGTGGAAAGGATGGGAGTTCACCATAAATTGAAAAAAATACATGTTTTAATGTACAAACATTCTTTCATTCAACATCAATTTGTTGTCCAGCAATATTGTGACTCATCAGGTAAATGTCAGCATGAAGAAGGATCTTTTTAAAAAACTATCAGTTTCAAGAATCAAAGTATACATGTACTGCCCCATTTCCACAAAGGTTGTGACTCTGCATAAAATATAAATAAAACTTAATTCACTGACTTACAAATCTCATAAACACTATTTCAACATGTCTCACTTTCAACATCAAATGTTCAACATTTTACTATTTCATGAAAAATACTGGGTCATCTTAAATTTGATGGCAGCAACATGTCTCAAGAAAGTTGGGATAGAGCCATGTTTACCACTTTGTAGCAGCCCCTCTTATTTTAACAACAGTCCGGAAACATCTGGGAATTGAAGAGACCAGCTGCTGAACCTTTGGGAGAGGAGTGTTCTCTGATTCTTGCCTAATGTAGGATTCCAGTTGCTCAACAGTCCTGTGTCTTCTTTGTGGTATTTTGCATTTCATGATGTGCCAAATGTTTTCAGTTGGTGAAAGGTCTGGATTGCAGACTTTTCACCAGACCAGGCCTGTCCAACACCCAGACTCTTCTGCTACAAAGCCATGCTGTTATAATGACTGCAGGATGTGATTTGACATTGTCTTGCCAAAATATGCAAGGTCTTCCCTGAAAAAGGTATCATCTGCAGGGGAGCATGTTGCTCTAATACCTGTATATATAGTACCTTTCAGGATTGACGGTGCCATTCTATGGAGGAAAGTTGCCAGTACCATAGGCAGTAATGCAACATCTTACCATCAGAGCTGCAGGCTTTTTAACTGAGTCCTGATAACAAGCTGGAGGGTCCCTCTTCTCTTTAATCTGGAGGATGCAGTGTCCATGATTTCCAAAAAAAGATTTCAAATTTCAATTATTCTGACCACACAACAGTTTACCACTTTGCCTCAGTCACTTTTAAATGAACTTTGGCCCGCAGAAGATGGCAGCATTTCTGTATCACTTTCACATATGGATTCTTCTTAACATAACAGAGCTTTTACCTGCATTTGCAGGTGACACAGTGAACTGTATTCACAGACAGTGATTTCTGGAAGTGTACCTGAGCCATTTGATCAGTTGTACTAATAATATAGATGAGAGTGACTTCCATATGTGAAATGCAGCTCGAATTTTCTCTCAGATTTAAATCTTTTAAAGGCAAAAGACTGAAATCTTGTCAAATATTATATGCATGAGGGCTGGGCCACTGATATGATCAAGTTCGGCTTCTACATTGGCATATATTTCACCACTAGATGGTGTCACAACAGCAAGGCGCAGAAGTCTTAAACTCACAAGAGCTTGCAAGGTGAATGGTATTCAATAACAGTAGCATTTCCTCCTTTAACAGCAACACTTAGACATATAACTGTAGTATTTGAGAGAAAAGTGGCAAAGCACCTAAACATGGTGGTGAAGGTTCAAGAAAAATATCAAATATGGATAATCACTTCCTGTAAAATAACAAGACCACGAAGTTCAGTAAAAAAGTAGTTTTCATAATTTTCACATATTTATATAATTCTTTCTGAAGACCACCAGCAGTTTAAAAACTACTGTGTATTCCTTTTTGGTTTTTTTTGCAGGATGGCGACAGTGGGAAAAGGCTCACTTCTGGAGCATAACTGTAAAAACTTGAGAGCTATGTTGAATCCAGAACATGCAAAGTGGTGAGAACAAAAATGATTTAAGGAATAAAATGGACTAATGACTGATAAAAATGCGACCTTTCTATTGTTGCAGGTCATATGAAGACTAAAAAGTAAATGCTGTGACCTTTCTAAACTCTGCTCCTGTGGTTAACACTCCATTCACTGATTTGTCTTGGAGTGAAGATCATTTTGACAATACTCATGGGGAAGTTAACTAGTAAAGCAAATTTGTAAGGCCAGGTTGGAGTACACTTTTTTTTCTTGATGCATAGGTCCAAGCTGAGGCAGTCAACAGCAACAGCATGCCAGTTTTCCTAATGTTGAGTGTTGTAATATATTTTTTTCACTCATTTATTTGTATTTTTGTTCCTTCTGCTGTTTAAAAAAAAATCTAAATCCTTGATTTCTTCTTACTTGTTTCACTTAATTTGGCTAAAGATGACTCATCCTGGGGAAAATACACTGAAACATGATTTTCTAGCATTTGTGTTCAAAAGACCACAAAGAAAAAAGACTTTCGAGATATAGATAAGAGTATGAAAAGGTTTGATTTTAATAAAAATATTCTTGTTTTCAAATGCAGGCTTGATAAAAGAAACAACAAAAATGCTAAT
This sequence comes from Etroplus canarensis, assembly GCA_015106775.1. Classification (NCBI taxonomy): domain Eukaryota; kingdom Metazoa; phylum Chordata; class Actinopteri; order Cichliformes; family Cichlidae; genus Etroplus; species Etroplus canarensis. The sequence continues at coordinate 41,387 of VUQH01013281.1, forward strand.
GAAAGCATGTTAATTAACTGGTAAAAGGCTCAAATACAGACATTATTCTACATATTCAAAATAAAAATATGTTTTGTACAAAGTGAGAACAGAGTACCTAAAGCTACTAAATAAACAGGTTGATTGCTCACAGTATTCATTTCTTTGAATTGTTTCCATACAAATGTAACATTGCAACACTTGTCCAGCAATTATAAGGCATAAACAAATACTTTGTGTAAATCAAATGAGCAGGCTACAGAAAAAAAGCAGTACCCACTCTACTTTCATTAACCTCTGGAGTACAAAGACATCAGGAGTACATCACAAATGCCTTCAGGCAGCAGGCTTTAGGAGATTTGCCTGGGTGTCTTGCAAGTTTATTTTTTCCTTTGGTGACATTTTGGAACTTTGCCTGGATCCCCTGAGTTCAAAATAGAAAATGCAAACATGGTTATATCAGTTTTTCTTTCTCTCTCTCTCTTCTCAACTGAAATTTTTTATTGGGTAAACCATGATGATTCACTGTTTAGTTTTCTTGCAGTATATGTTGCAGCTAGAGTTCTCCTGGGTACTGTTTCTAAAATTAATGTTTTGATTTTGGGACATGCTGAGATAAAATAAAAGGAACACATGCTGTGTCCTGCAACTCAATCTTACCTGTCCTCCACATCTTGTATTGTGTCAGGAAGGGGAATGCCAAGTGTTTCCGGAAGAAAGATACCAGCAACTCCACTGAGGATTGGTGCTCCTCCATAGATCAGACCTGGTAACCAGGGCATGTAGTCCCCTGTGAGGAGCACCATGGGGGCCACCATAGCTCCTATTCGTGCCATCATGGACACCCATCCCATGCCATTCTGACTGAGGGAAAAGACTTCAAACTAGTAAAAAAAAGCTACAAATCGCCACAACTTCACATCTATTAAATTAGAGATTGATGTGTCTGTATATGTGCCAGTTATTTTAAAAGGTAACAATAAAGTATAGCTGCAAGTAAAAAGTAGAAGTTATGACTGTGCTATAAAAAACTTAAAAACAAATAAATTATTCAAATGCTTGTTTTTCATCAACATATACAGAAGCTCTTTATTTCTAGTCCAAAGTACACTTATAAGGTCAGGGGACGTGTTATTTTATTGCTTACCTGAATATATGAGTAGCATATTTGATAGCAAATGATTTATTTGGGAAAAATGAAGAGATTCTAGCCAATGATAGCCAAGAATATACAGTCAGTGTAAAAAAGTGTGAGAGTGGAGTCCATCATAAAATGTACCCGAAGACTGCAATGAATCACCATAGCTGAAGCTCCTGGACATACTTATAGCATCTGAATAAATTTGCATGAAACTGCAGAGTAGCAAAATGCATGTAGACCTTATACTATTAACATGCTGGCATGCAATCATAAATTAAGGACTATCTTTGCTGTGGTTAGCAGTCAACCTTTATTTTGGCTGATTGTACTATTAGTATATGAGTAATCTGCTACTAGACTACCAGAAGATTTCCTAGTTTGTTAAGCAAAATAGCAACTCCCTGTGTTTATTGGAGTAACCAAAGTCCAATACAGAAATTCACCTAGCTCCTCTATAGATAAAATCCCCTGTCCAAACTGAGAGTTGTGTTGCCGGATAAGACTTACCGAATGATGGTTGGATACAGTTCTCCAGAGTAAAGGTAACAGCAATTGAAGGACGCAGCAAGACAACCTTTACCCAATACAGCCAGACAGGTACGTGCTGTCTGTTGATCTGCAAATAAGTGGAACATCCACAAGGTCACTCACTTGTTTTTGCTCTTGATATTATAGCTGGTAATGAACTCATTGCACATGTCCCACTTTTTCTTGTATACATGTGTTCTAACATACCATAAGGTACAAGCAGGTTGATCAAAATAGTGATTCCGGCAATGATAAGAGCACCACACTGTGATGGTCTGCGCCCGATAAAACTCATAGACACAGTTATGACAACTTTAGCAGGTATGTCAACGGCTCCAAAGATCACTTGTATTAAGTAGATGTCCACTCCAAACTTTTGCAGGTCCATAGCAAGACCATAGTAGGCAAAGCTGGTTGATAACCTAAGTATAAAAATACACTGGGTGTCATTGCAGTTTCATGGAAGGTGCTTTAAAACTGTCACTGAGTTTTGTACAACAAGAGCAAGACACTCACCAGACAGCACTAAGACAAATTGTCATAGTCCTCATGTGGGGTGTGCGGAACAGATCTAAGACAGAATAGGAGCCCTTTGAACAGGACAGCTCCTTTTTCATGGACTCCTCAAGTACCTGTTAGGAAAGAGAGAATATAGTCAATTCACAATTTTTTATGTACAACACGGAATTATGTGTCACAACATAGATACATAGTATTCCATTACCTCAATGTCAATTTTTTCTCCCTCTTCACGCCGTCCGTTAAATCTAGCTACACTTTTAAGTCCCTCAATGGCTTGATCAGACTTATTTTTCACAGCTAACCATCTTGCTGATTCATGAAACCACCTATAGGATATATTTGTTAGATTTATTATAACAGCTACATCTTTTAACACTAAAATCTTTCAACTTTTAACATTCATCAGTGAATATAGCTGAAACTCTTCAGTGCATCTTACCATGAGTAGAGGAAGAACACATAGAAAGGCAATGACACAGCCAGGGTTAACCATCTCCAGTCCCGGATGAAGTAGGCTATGAGCACCAGGATTAATTGCCCCACTGTGTAAAAGTAGCCAGTTATTGTCCCCACCACAGTTCGTACACGAGTGGGGATCCACTCTACAACTTGAAATGAACAAGAGATAGTATGATTGGGACCCCTAATGTCATCAGCATCCCTTCAGTGTGCTTACAAATTGAATGACTGTTATTCATTGAGGGAATTATCTTACTGAGGGAAAAGGTGTTGAGTGATAGGCCAGACAGAGCCATGCCACAGCCAAACCGGAATAAGCAATAGAGAGGGAAGGAGGTCGAGAAAGCAGTACATGTTCCAGAGACTGCCATCAATAAGTAAGAGATGAGCAGCAGGATGCGTCGACCATATCTAAAAGACAAGACAGCTGTCAGCAAAATGTTATTTGAGTTGTTGAATTATTTGGTACTCACACAGCTAGCTAAAGAAGATGTTTGTCTTCATCTGAAAGATGAGTGAAAATGTTATACATGCAACTTATTGTATACAGGTAATGTTACCTGTCTGCAAAGCCTCCAAAGATGACAGCTCCCACAAGCACTCCTCCCATGTAGACGGTTTGTCCCATTTGCTTCAAAGACCGCATGTCACACACTAAATGCCACTAACAAAGATGAACACACGTTAATACCCATTACTACACACAACCATCTGCCCTGTGATGAAAAAACTGACTGAAAAGCAGCGTCTGAAAATGGCACTTTTACATCAGATATGATTGTGGAGCTCATCTTAGTCATGTTATACGACCATCCATCTGTGCATCCTTCCAGGTCGGCATCCAAGCCATCCTGAGGCTCTTCCTGCTTCCCTAAACTGGAGGTCTCATTCTTAGCCAGGAGGTGCCACTGTGGAGCAACATAACGCTGACACCTGTGTGGTTTCCCTGCTTGGTCTTGTGGCACTGTGATCGTCAGTATTTCCACTGGGCTCAGCTGGGAGTCTGAGAGGTTAGTGTGAGCTCTACAGTAGTGAGGAGGCACCATAGCCACAAAATTTTGCAGCAGGTTGTGACTAGCCATCATCAGGACAGGTATGCAAAGGAGGGTTACATGCACAATCTGGAAACGTCCTGTGCCGCCCACCTGATCAAGGAGATCACCAAAACCCATGCTTTTATATGACTAGAACACTACAAGGTGATGTAACGTTAACTAGATACTGTTGTTGTTTCCCGCAGTATGTTGTTTCAGCACCTGTGACAATATTGAACAAAACGTTAGTTGTCCAAACAAACCACTGAATATGTCTTAAATTTATATATACATGTGTGTCTTACAAGTGTTAAATAATAGAAAAATAATAAACTTACCTGGTTAATTAGTCTTCTTTAATTGCATAAGATATGTAAAAAAAAAAAATTACAGTGACTATGTTGGTTATTGAATTGTCATCATTAAAACAGCTGACACATCAATTTTTAAATAAATCCCTGTAAAGTGGTCCACAGGAGAGTCCATAAAAAAGCTTAAAAACTCTGAAAGATGTAAAGTTGTCTTGTTACTGCACTGTGTAAAAGTGACTAATCGGCTCACAAATTCCAACGGCTTTTCTGAACTTTGGATTATTTGAAGTACAGTGTAGCCTCTTGATGTATTACTAGCTCATTCTGTAAAAGCTGAGGTAGAATACTTTTTATTTTATAGCTACAATGTCTTCTTGAAGCGTTCCAGTGCAAGTGAGCTCCAGTATCAAGAATGAGCATATAACTATGCTCAGCTCTCTGCACTCCCTGCCCTTTAGTGACTACACAATATGAGAGGCTGTGTGCGCACACGTGTTTGTGTGTGTGTGTGTGTGTGTGTGTGTTTGCTTTCATATGCATACACCTTAGGCCAGCCAAATCTGTTTTTCTTTGGTTGTTTTTTCATGTTTTTTCATATTTTTGTTTCTTTGTTTTACTTATTCTTAAATAAAGTTTCTTGGATTTAGTGTGCACAAAAACGGGAGAAGACACATTCAAACACATAAAAACTGAAAAACAGCAAGTAAGTTGCTGCCATATTGCAACATGCTGATAAATATTCAACTATTTGAAAGCATTTTAACAATATGAACTTCTCTCCTCCCCTGTCACCTTTCATTGCACAACAGAATTTGCAGTCAATCAGTGACTATGCAATGACCCTTCAATCAGCAATATTTGTGGGTGTATTGATAGTCATGCTATGCAGAAGAAAAGTTATGAGACAGAACCACTTCTGAAAGGTACAAAAATAACTCTGTTCCAATTATTTGTATTTCATATTTGTATTGTCCTTATTGAGTAGACATTGCTAAAATCTGAGACATTTCTCCCTGGTTTGTGTCCTGGTGATTAGTTATGAGGAATGTGTGCACTTGTGTAAGGATCAGCATGAGATGTCAAGCTGAATAAAGTTGCAGGTGCACCTAAGCAAAACAATAAACTTTGCATTTGTTCAGCTGTGAGGGTTTTCAGGAAAAGATTTGTCCTTAGATTCCTCTTTCTTTGTTGTATTTACTGTTTGAATCCTAAAAGTACAGGGTTTTCACAGAAGCTGCAGAAAAAAGTGAGAAAAAGATCAAAACAACATTTTAGGCAGTCTTTCTGGAGGACATGTGACATTTAGAGGAGGTAAAGTGGAGGGTGAGGGCTGACATGGATGCAAAAAGTTTCAACAGGTTACAACGTGTAAAATTAGCAATTTTTTTAGTCAGACTTCATGTTTTAGAGAAAAACTCTATCAGGTTATACATTCTAGGCTTAAATGAGCAACCAGAAACAATAAAACTGAATTATGTAATGTGATCCCAAGGGTAGCAGGGGACCATTCATGTGGTGCAGCGTAACTTCATGTAAGTATTAAGAAATCTGCTTTGGCATTTGGACAAAAAACAGGCTAGACGTGACTGAAAGAAACAGAATTACTCGGTCACTTATTGAACCGTCAGGTTATGTCATGGTTTTTTAAGCAACCTATCCAAAAGGAAACAAAAGAAGCAGAAATACTTTAAAAATTTCCAAATTGTGTTCTAAAATGTGCGAAAACATATCAACAGGCTGTGTATAAAACATGAAAGTAGTCACCATGACATCACCCACTCATAGTTAGTGAACTTGAACCCTCAAGTTGAGCATCCTGGCTGTCATCATTTTGGTGTTTTAAATCCAGATGTGACTCAGAAACTGAAGGCCACAGCAAACTCATATGGTAGCAAGTTTTCAGTCACAATTTAGGACTGCCCTAAAACATGCCCTGCTTTAAACTGTAATAGTGACCAAAATTTAGGGAAGGAATGACATGAAAGTCATGTAAACTGGCATAAACTGAGCAGAAAGTGTTTCCATAGGTCATAAATCAAGATTTTTGCAACCAAAGGAGATGCTCCCTGCTATGCCTTAGAAAGGATACAGGTTTAAGGCTTCTCTTTGCAGACTCACTTTATGTTTTGCACATAAATTCGGGATGTATA
>VUQH01013284.1:0-31134 GCA_015106775.1 Etroplus canarensis
ATATAACGGGAAACATATTTAATTACAATTTGAATCCAAAAAAATAATATATAAAACTAATAAGATTTACCTTCAGTTTACAGTAAAAAAAAATAGATTGTTAGTATGGACATAAACCCTTATATAACGAGCTACATATTTAGTTACAGATAATTACTGTCATTTTACATAAATTTGACTGTAATTTAAGAGAGTAGAAAACATTGCATATAATAATACAGTAATTGTTCCATTAAAAAAAGAGAAATGAATGTAATTTGTCATTATTGGCATAATACTTTAAAAAAAACAACTGGGTTGTTAATTTACAGATAATGTCTGTAATTGTACAGTTTTGTATACTATTTTTAAAAAACAGAAAAACTACTGTAAAAATTTAGAGTTATTAACCATAAAATTAGGATTTTTTTTTACAGTGTGTGGAAATTTCCAGCTGTACTATATTGCGTTTGTGTACTCTGACATAAGTGGCATGACTCTATTGGGGGGGGGGGGCTTTTAATGCATATTTTCTTGAAATATTAAATTGCAACTGTTTAGTCCAGGGATTAGTACAGACTTTGGATGAGGTCATGCTTTTAGTGTAAACAGTGACCTTAAGAACTAGGAGGCAAGAGCTTGCAGATATACATGTTTAGATATAGCTTGCATGTCTTAGCTGACAGTTGTTGACAGTAGTATGTTAGACTTACTAACTCTATTTGACAAATACATACAGAGAAATAATGTCTGATGGCTTACACAGTAGTCTGTCTTGTCTACAATGATTTAATGCCTCAGCCAACAAAAATATGAATTTCCCACCTTTGTCATTTCATCTTAAAAGAGAAGAACATTCATGCCTGTGTTGAGTGATATTCAGTCAACATGCAGGCTTTGTAGCTCAGTAATAATTTCACTATATAGTGCCTGACATAAAGATGCAGTCTTTTGGGTATTGGCTCACAGTGTAGAGGCAGCTCTGCTCTGTGTCCTGTGGTCACTGAAGGCCCAGCTGTACAATCAATCTTCTGTTTGTGAGACATATTGGATTGCAGTTTTTCACAGTCAACGGGCACGTCTGTTATCACAATAACAAGCTTTCTTTTGTCGCTGCTGTTGGATTTTCTACCCAGCTATTGTACTGTAGGCCTTTAAACCCACACGGTGCCTGAGGGTTTGACTCCCAGTTTTCTTTTATCCACTGTCAATTCCCCGTTATCAGTGACACAAGTCACTTTAATGGATAGGTTAAAATGGGTTTAACTGAGGTTTGAAAGCAGATAAACGTCACATTTGTAGTGTTAAAATTGGGATCTTGAAAGATCACTCAGAGTTATTCCAGATATCTCTGATTTCTTCCTATAAAAAGTCTCAGTGTTCCTCTCATTAGCCTTAATACAAACATTTGCTTCCTTCAGTATATTTTGTGATATGATGGTAGGGTTTGATTAGCTTTTCCTGAAGAATCTCATCTTGGCTTCTCTCCAAAGTCTCCTGCCACTGACTGAGTCCCAAAAGCCCCTGCCTTGGGACTGCTGGTCTTCTTTTTAAGCCCTTGGGTCTTGTCAGAGTTACTCTGCCTCCCCATTGTCTTTAATTGGTTGACCTCGGGGGAGTTTTAGCCCTTCAATTGAATTCCTCCCCTCTCTCTGTAAGACAGTGCCACTGGCTGTTATGTTATTATGGCGCACAATCAACAATACAAGCATGTGTGATTCCTCCTGGGGAATATGGGAATGCTTAGTTATGTTGTTAGGGAAACACAGTAATCATAACAAGCAGCCAAGCCCTTGTAAATGTGATTAGATGTTATGATTATGTGTTTATGACACTTCTCTATGTGAAGTACAGTGTAAGCCAGAGAAGTGGAAGAACTGGCCACAGATGAAGAATCAGAAATCCTGTCATAGATTCAATCAACACATTTACTGGAACCGTGAATAATGCTTGATTTATAGTACTATATTAAATCTGTGGCATTAAGTATATTTAGACCATATCGGGCTACGCCTAGCCCGATATGCACCTACATGTCACAGACCTCAACAAATCTATTCTTTATGTTAGTACTAAACAATGTATACAGGCCTCACCATTTATTGGCCGGGATCCAATACAGTGCTGTAAATTGGGCTTTAGTCAGCAGAACTCAGAACTGTTACCTCACAGCAAGAAGATCCTGGATTTAAATCCACCAACTGGCTGCAGCCTTTCTGTATGGAGTTTGCATGTTCTGTCTGTGCCTGCATGGTTTCTCTCTGGATTCTCCCACTTCCTCTTGCAGTCCAAACACATGCTTGTATGCTTGTTAGGTTAATTGGTAATCTGTGAATGTGAGCTTGAATGGTTGTCTGTCTTTATGTGTTGGCCCTGCTATTGAGTGTCAGCCTGGCCAGTTTATACCCCACTTCTCACCCTATGACTGCTGGGATAGGCTTCAGCCCCCCTGCAACCCTGAACTGGACAAGCAGTTAAGAAACTGTATGGATGGATGGATTCTGCATGGTCCTCTTGATTATAGATTACAGTTACAATGTAATGTCAACTTCATTGATATAAAGTAGTTTTTATTCACCCATCTCACTGGAATAAGTTAAACTTTTAAATATGTGTTGTGATCAAGGTATATTAGACTTCAGTGTATTTAATCACAACGGAAAAAATTAACCTAACGTAATGTTTTTGTCACAAGACTTTACCTTTACATTGAGCTTGGCATCACTTTTCACACTTCTGTCTGTGGTGCTGACATGCAACTGACTTGGCTTATGGTCGTCACAGCTTTGCTGATCTAACTTGAAACCCAAACTGAGCAACTTACCAGTAAACACAATATAAAATACATACAACAACTTAGTGTGACGCAATATGCATAATAACATCTATAATTTATTTATTTATTTTTTTACTGCTCTTGCTCCTCTTCCATTTGTCTTTCTGAATCATAATTTGTGCAATCTGTGATTGCATGCATACTATTTTGAGCCTGACACGGCTCACTTAGATTCTTATCCTTCACCACATACACTAGCACGATGATGTCACATGCACACACTCATGTTCGACATATTAAGTTTACTCAACCTAATCTACCATATGTCATTGCTTTTTGCATTTGGCATTCAGTAATATTTTGGATGGAGAAAAATCCTCTGCATTGATCTGATTAAGTTCCATAAAATATCATTATTTTGAGTTTCTAAATTTTTTTGAATTTTGCAGGGTTGTTAATACTTTAGTACTGTCTTTAATATATTTTTTCCTCACTGAGTCTGCTATATCAGTGGTTCTCAAGTGGGGATACGCATACCCCTTGGGGCTACTTGAAGGCACTTCACTGGAAATGTGAGATCCAAAAAAAATATATAATTTTTAATAACTAAATCGATTCAAAAAGCTTTTAAAGTAGTTATTTAATAAATATTAAAATTGTCCTAGAATTAATAAAGTGAATTTTAAATTGAGTAGGCTATTCAATTTCATGAACCTAAAAATCAATGTCCCCGATATCAAGATGGTTTGACCCAACCTGGTGTGGCACACGGCATCAACTGTCAATCATTGCCACCTTGAGAACTAAAATATTGGTGTCACGGTTAAAGTGCAGCAGCAATGCTACTGAAGACGAAATAGCGGCACAAAAAGTAGAGAAGGTGAAACCAGTGCCGGCAAAATTCTGTCAGTTTTGAGAAGAGTATGTTTTAATGGGATTTACACTGATTAGCCACAAACACCCAATGTCATTGTGTTTTTTCTACGGGGAGAAATTAGCCAACAGTGGCACAAAGCCAAAGCATCCTAAAAAGTAAATCCAAAGAGCTCAGTTCAGTGAAACAATGTTCTTCATTGCTGACAGCCTGCAACATTAATATGTCAGGCTAATTTTTGATTCCTAATCAGAATCAAAATACTTCATTAATCCCAGGGGAGAGATTGCTTTGTGTTACAGACGCTCACTTAGATAAAAATAAATATAAATTTGAAAGGCAGAAAATGAAGATTAAAATAAATAAACATCTGTATGAATTGTAATATGTAACATAAAAACTCCAAAGTTAAACAGTATATACAATACTTTATAGGAAACTGGTCAAGGAGTCACAGGGAAGAGGTATAGAGCCTGATGTCCAAAGGTAGGAATGATTTCCTGTAGCATTCTGTAATGAATCTTGGTTGAATAAGTCTGCTGCTGAATGTGCTCCTGTGTCTGTGCAGCACGTCATGGAGAGGGTGTGAAGGATTGTCCAATATTTTTCTTAACTTGGACAGCATCATCCTAATAAATGTATTAAGACTTCTTTTTTGTGAATATTTTCTGTGCGTGATTATGTTTATAATTCTTTGTGAAGACATGTTTATAATTAAGTTCACAAATTCAGTTTGAGAACAGATCTTTATTATAATCCCAAAAGAGTGCACTTTAAGTTGATAATTATTCTTATGTGCACAAATCTCTATTTACAAATTAAATATTTCTTTGTTAGCAAATTTTTAGTTATTTTTTATATATATTTTTTATCTCCAACTAGTTTAAAGCAGACCACTATAGATGATCAATGTCTTGCACAGTTATGAAGTTTAGTAAATGAGATGCTGATGCTACAGTGCTTAGTTTGTGTCTTTTTTGCCACCAAAAAGGCTTTATTATGGGTTGGGGTACTTGGCTGAAAAAATATTTCACAGGGGGTACATCGCTGAAAAGGGTTGAGAACCATTGTGCTATATCATAGAAGGCCAGAGTGTGTGTTCACATTCAAGCAACCATCTGTACCATCAGGCTCATTGTAATGTCTCACTCTGTAATACTGTGGCAGTGCATGTACCTTTGTCATTCTTTATAGCTACAAATATCCACATGAATCACCAGCTCTAGTCAGAAGTCATTTTCCCAACTTTGTAAGTTTTTTGGAGGATGGTTGTTTAGCTGTTGCAGCAGCACCAAACATCTATAGAGATTTTCAATGAGGTTTTGTTACTTTTAGAGCAAAACCTGATATTCCCCCTTTCTCTTCCACTCTCTGTGTTCATCATGTCCTTGTCCTGTATTAATCAGAATACTTTAATAATCTCAGGAGGAAATTACTCACATTACAGGCTTAAGGTGTCAAGTCAAATGCCATACAGGCTTGTATCATGTTTGTAGAGCAAAAGAGCAAAAACTAATTTCTGTTCATTCTGCACTGCTTTGCACATTCATGCATGTTGCCATCAGTCTTTCTGTTTGCATGGTAGAAAAAAACAAGTAGGCTGGCATACTGTACATAGAAAAAGGCAGGGAAATCTGAGAAGAGTCATTCCTCTTCAGTCTGAAGTGCTCACCACAAAAGTGGATGTCCACATGACTCAGCTTTACTAACTCATTAGTTCTCTTCGTAATGGTGCGGCATTATGAAGGTGGATTGGGTTTCTAAAAAGCCTACACTCTCTGACTTGGAGAAGCAGTTTAATACTTGAGTGGCACGGCTCATAGTCAGCGCAGAGAACATATTTTCAGGGACTTACTTTGCTAGCTTCAAATTACAGGCCAGGCTGATGGAGCTCAATTTTGTGTTGCAGACAGTGAATTTATGTGGACAAGCAAGTCTAGATGAGAATATCTGAATGGGGTTGATAGTGCTCCCGTGTGTGTTTTGCTTTGATGGGTGTCAGATCCCCAGCATCTATATGAATATGAGGCTGAAACCTGGAATTTATAGTCTGAGATAGGGTTGGGTGATTTGCTCCATATTCCAGTTGTCCTATTGTCCCCCTTTGATATCGCCGATAACTTCATAGCATTGCCTCTGGGCAAGACATTAACATGCAGCCAGCCACCAAGGTTGAACATGACACATGCTGTTGAACATCAGGCAACTATGTTTCGAATTAATAAGATAAAATGGGTATATATACTAAAGTACCAATGCGGATGTGGCGACCCCCTTGGTGGAGACAACAACGGAGCACCTGAAAGGTACAGTCATATATACTAAAGTAAAATCTTAATTCTGAGGAGTGAGAAGCTTTCAAGATTTACAGGAGGACATTAAACTTGTTGGTCAACTCCAACTAAAATAAAATCTTAATTCTAAAACTCTAAAATTATAAAGCTTTCATGTTTTACAGGAGAACACAAAGTAAATTCTTTGATCTGTTCCAAGTAAATAAAGTAGGTTAGTTAGTTAGGCTGTCTCCATCCACTGCAGGTTGTAGCCCTCCACTTCAGACTTCCAGCTTTGTTTGTCATATTGAAGTGGGATATGGCCTACCATCGACGTGCTGGTGAGGCGTATTATTGATGGTTTTTTTTTTCGTTAGAGGTTTTCCTTCATGTACTCCTTTGACTTCTGGTCTCCTCTACAAGGACATTAGAGTGTTTTTTTTTTCTCACGGTCAATTTAAAATTGCCAATTAACCTAACCCCTTTGCATGTCTTTGGACTGTGGGAGGAAGCCAGAGCATCCGGAGGGAACCCATGCAGGCACAGGAAGAACATGCAAACTCCACACAGAAGGGCCTAGGGTAGCCAGCAAATAATATAAATAAAATAGGTATTAATATAAAATTAAATTCCAAATAATGTGTTGTATCCTTTCATTTGTTTTTCAACCATTTCAAACCATTTGAACTTATACAAACCTACAAAGAAACAGACAAAAACATTCAGTATATATTCTTAGTACAGATTCAGTCCTCAGGATCGAAGAGCTTCTGTCAGTCCTGAAGTCATGACTTCACCTGTTTGGTTTTCAGGAAAGTGTGCAATTTAAAGCAATTTAAAGCTTTTCAGATTCCAGCCTTGGTCAGTGCAGTGGGCAGTGAGGCTCACTCTGTGTATAGCTGAGCTGTCTGAGATAACTGCTAAAGTGGGTTTATTACTTTAATCAGCCGCTTAAATCCCACACTTTCCACCATGCTTACTGGCATCGTAATTCTAAAAAAAATAAAGTAGTCTGTAACTTTGTGATCTCACTGTGTGTTTTTGTTGTAAGGCTTGTTGGAGCTGGAGAATGTGTAACCCTGTGGTTGTTTCAGGAGGACCGGCAGCACCTGTTGGGTCTTAAATTGTGTTCTAAAGGACGGCCCTGCTTCACACGTTGAAACACATCAGTATTATTACCGTCTTTGTGGGAACATGTTTTGACATAGTTTGCAGCACAGCTTCTCTGCTTCTTGTCGGACTTTAAACAGCCACACCAAACTCCTCTGACCCGTTTCTGTAAACAATGTCCTCGTCTTTTGAGCCTCGGGCTGTGTGTCCTTTGCCCTGTCTCCTTTAGTAACGCTGTCCCTCAGGTTTTCTGTTGTTATTTTCTCTTTTCTCTCGCTCACTCTCCTGAGATGTGGTGTGTATGGCTGCAGAAGTACAAAGATTAGCATGTTTCCTGCTGCTAGCCTGCCCTCCACCTTGCAAACATGGCTGCAGCTCCTTTCCAGCTGAATGATTGGTTGATGTGGCGCTATTCACATTATGATTGGCTTTTCATGTTTTTGTCAAAAAAAATGAACAGCAAGAGTTTTATCAATGTTAGATTAACTGTGTCCTAAATCTCCATTGAGCAAAAGTTTTAATTATCATTATCGTTTCGTCGCCCATCTCTAGTTATGTTCAATCCAAGAGTCAGCCATGTCCTCCTTTTCTTTTTTGTCATTTGATGATAACCACAGTTCAGAGTAGCCACTTCACAATCACACACCTTAATTTCAAAGGATGCTGAAGCCCCAGCTTGAATTACGTGGGTGCCCCCAGGCGTGCCCAGACAGGTCTGTATTTCAGTTGTCTGTAATATGTGGAGATGCGACATGAAAGTCTAGCAAGACAGATTCCATTTATTATGAATCTCATAATAATGCCAGTAATAATTTCATGCATCAGCGGAAAAATGAGCCAAAATGGATGGATGAGCTCTCGCCATCACTTTATCACTGATCGCTGACGACATCGTCCATCGACACCACTCTAGTCTGAAATGCTTCTTTAAAGTTTTCTCCTAACTCCTAAAGTAATTGTAAAATAGATGTCAGTGCACCCAGTGGCACAGAGCCAAAATAAACTTTTAATATTTAATTCAGCATTTTTATCCTGTAGAATATAAATGGGCTTATTAAATACAACTCACAAAGAGGTCAGTAACTTCCTGGTCATACAAATCAGATAGCTAAAATGTCAAATTCAAATTCAGTCCATGGACTTTTTTTATTTTATGTTTTTGATTTCAGCTTCAAATTAAAACGATGAAAAAGAAGTCACTAAATTTGCTGTTTTGTTGTCGTTTATGAATGTAAAAAACTTTTTAGACTTTTTTTTAAAATTTCAAAATAAAATATAATGACTCGTGCAGCAGATGTTCAGTCATAGTTTATTTATTGTGCCGGGAAAAAAAAAGTCAAACACAATGAAAGAGATGCATCTAATATAAATGAGAGAACATGAATATTTAGAGTTGTTATTTATTATCAATTTTTTTATGAGGTAAGTTAGTGTGGCTACACAGCTGATTCACCCTTATAAGCACAGACTCTGTTCCATCCAACAAGCCTCTGTCACATTACTTCTAAGTGGCTCTATACTCCAATAAATATTCAATGTTAGTATAGATTAAAAAGTTCAAGTGCAAGTCATTTGAAAAGTTCAGCAACTAAATGTGGAATTGATTCAGTGTTCATTCTTCAGCACCTTGTGCCATTGATTCCATTTGAATGTGAGCAGCTGTGCCAAGGTGAACAAGGCTACTTTCACACTTACCCTGACAAAGTTGCAAAATTGTCAGGTATGGCCTGCTACATTGTTGCCAAGTCTAGGATTTTATGAGCTCATTCCTACCTTTAAAACATGCAAGAGTAATATGGTTGAAGCTTCACCACCTCATTTACATGCATCACGCAGCAACATGTGTGCACTCCTAGTTTGTAGCTTCATATTACCAGCCTCTATCACTAGCCAGTCACTTACAGTATGTACCAATAGTTTTAACACAGCAAAACCCTCATTTTAACTAGAATTGTTACACAAGTTATTTTTACATTTGTCTTGATATCATGACCAGAAAAAAAGGGAATAGAAAATCATTGAGGTGGTGAGGCAGGAGTCTTTGTGGACAATGATGTTTGCAGTGACATTGTGATCTGTAGTAAGTGTAGGGAGCAGGTGGAAGAGATCCTGGAAAGGTGGAGGTATGTATTGGAGAGAAGATGAATGAAAGTAAGGTGAAGCTAGATAGAATGCATGTGTGTGAATGAGAATGCAGCAGGTAGAATGGTGAAGATTGATTGGAGCCAATGGCACTGACAAAAAAGACAGGAGGCAGAGCTGGAGGTAGCAGAACTGGAGATGCTGAGATTTTCACTGGGAGTGACCAAGATGGATAGAATTAGAAATCAGTATATCAGAGGGACAGCTCAGGTTGAGCAATTTGGAGACAAAGTAAGAGAGGCAAGGCTGAGATGATTTGGACATGTGTAGAGGGGCGATAGTGGATATATTGGACAAAGGATGTTGAAGCTGGATCTGCTAGGCAGGAGTTAAAGAGGAAGACCACAGAGAAGGTTCATGGATGTAGTGAAGGGGACGATGCAGAGGGTTGGTGTGAGGGAAGAAGATGCAGTGAATAGGATGAGATGGAGGTAGATGATCCACCGTGGTGACCCCTAACAGGAGCAGCTTTGAAAGATTTGAAAGCATTGCTGGTTTTGGGGTACGTTCCTGCCATTCCCATCACCATTGTGCACATACAGAGTTAGGTCTGTTATTTGTAATGTAGAAAGTAGCCACAGTATCTTTCATTTCTGTTCAGTTTGACTGTAACATTTGTTCCTTTTCTCTAGTTCACAGAAGGAGAGGGATATCAAAAACTTACAGGACATAATTTTAGAACAAGCTCATGTACCCACAACCTTGACTTCTGTTTTCCTGTATGTTATGCTCATAAACTGGGACGTGGTTTCAGATGACAGATCTTTCATTGACCATCATTCCTGGAATAGCAGTGCATTGCCACACAAGAACAATTACAGAACACTCACCCATCCAGCTAATGTCAGTTACTTAACATGCTTATGTAACATTAGCCCTGCATTTACAGTCTCTTGTAACTTTACTGAAAAACCTGTCTTTTGTGCTTTTAGGTCTGATAGTCAAGCACGATAGTGAGGTTTGATACTTTAAGTGTATCTTTATTGTGAATTGCACTATAAAGCCTGTATGCTCTGCTGTTGATGTGAACATGTGGCTGCAGATTCTTACAATTTGTAAAAGATCTGCTTTTTAAAGGTTGTTTATATTTATTTATCACAGCAATCAATGCCATTTCTCCTTTTACTCACAAACTTTTATGAAACACTAACAGGATCAAATACATCAGCATACATTAACTGCCTATTAAGTCAAATTTAGTGCCTCCATTTACGACTTATGGCTCCTTAGGTTCATTTTACTCTTTACACTGATCCTCAAGGGCTATGAAAATGCATTGTGCAACACTCATAACGCTGACTTTTAGATGAAAAAATAGAAAATAAGGGATGAAAAATGTTTATGCTTTTAAAAATTTGATTTTTTATTCAGTAAGGCTTACTCACATTTTGGTTGTTCTTCATTTCTTTGTCCCTTTTGTTTTCTCTAAAAGGCATTCAGGCATTCATTGCAAAATGTTTTACTGGGTTAAGAAGGCCACCAGACCTTCTCTATCAAAGCTGTCAAACTTATGTAGATGTAATTAAATTTTTTCTCATTCTCTGGAGGGGGTAGTATTCATTTTTGGTGGTTGATAATTTTGTAGAATTACAGAGAAGAGAGCCACCTTTTCTTTCAGAGTTAGAGAGACATGGAATCTTTAAGATTAGATCAAGCTTCACTACTTCATTTTTAGTGGCTGAAAAGTCTTAAAAGGCATTATTAAAGCTAGACTGATCATACATGGCAACATGCCCTCCCTTTCAACCTCTGTCTTTGCACATTTCATGTACACAGCTGCAGCCCTGTGTTAAAACAATACAGAGGTGGTGATTTAAGTTTGCTTAGAGGCTTGAGGTATTTCACGCTGGTATTTATTAGTATCTTCCCAGCAGGTCTGTGTGAATAAAGTGGAGTGAGCTGAACCTGGAGTAGGCTAGTCTTTTTGCCCTTGGGCAAAAATTTGAGACAACTTCTGCAGCCTTTTAACTTCACTGAAATGGCCTCTCATTCCACATCAGTTATACTAAAGAAATAAATTATTGTCTATAAACAGCTCCTCACGTGTACTTTTCATTCAACGAAGCAAACAGCAGTTGTGCACAGAACAGACTTTGGAAAAGACAAGAAGCAGCAGCTTCTTTAAAGACTCCCTGCTCACTCCGTTCCAACAGTTTAACATGGGAAATCCTTGATGTAAAGATGATCTTTTTCAGAATCCACAGTTGTCTCAGTAGAAATCAGCACACTCTTGCGACAAGATATGACCTGCAAAAGGAAGAAAACCCTTACTTCTCAACTAGCAAAACTTTAATTAACATAAATGTTTACCTTAATTTGCAACCACTTACCTGAGACATGATTTCCAGGTATATTTGGGGTTTATTAAAATGAGTTTTTTTCTGCTTTGGCGCAATGTTTCTTTTTTGACATCTGTGTATTTTATACATATTGAACCTGTATGTCGACAGTTAACATACCACATACTCACCTACCTGGGCACCATATAGCACATATGATATCTGAATGAGTGGATACTTGGATACTTCCTGGCTTCTGTGAATATAAAGTGCCCCACGTGTATACTTGCATTCACTGTCATGCATTCTTACTGTTTTACAAAACCAAAGAAAGCTGTGGCAACCATAGAATTAGATAAAAATATTCCTGTTTTCTTTTTAAAGGTCTCTCTGTGGAAGTTGGATTAAAAATCGAATGTTTTTGGAACAGACTTGTAGCCACAGGCAGAAGGCACAAATGACATAATGAGTCAACAGTAATTTCATTAGTTTACCAGCTACAAAGTACTTAAAGTTTTGCTGTTTCTGTCTCTTGAATGCTTTCTTTCTGTAATGATGCTTTTAAAACTAATATAAATAAGATGGCTGGCAGCTGTTTTCTAGGAGTGGCACACATAAAAAGAGATGAGTGTTCTCACTGAGAAATGTAAAGGCATAGCAGAAGAATATATAATAGAGAAACATAAACCATCTGGGGCACCCGGACAATGGTTGGCACTTCTAGTCTGAAGCTGGGCTTGACTTGTACAAGATGTTGTCTTTTGCCACTTCTGTTCGTTTGCTGCTGTGCTGACATTTGTGCTGATTCATGAATGTTCACTGTAGACACAATGAAGGTCATGCAGTGAAGGTCACTCAAGGTCAGTGTATCTTGCTGTGGAAACATGACTTCATCATTACACTGTCCTTTGGGATCCAAGATGACTTATTAGGCCACAGATGATATTTCTGATTGAACGCTGCCCTGTAATCTTTGTTTCAGACAGGTTCAAATGTTTCAGTGGAGCTACACACACATACATATACTGTGGGAATGGTTCTGGTCCATTGCTGCTGGTTGCCTTGTGGGGAATGTCTGATTGTTTGGCTATTAATAGCCAGCATGACTGGGATCTGTGGATCAGCTCTGAGGGGAAAGCACCACACTGCAGGCTTTAACACTCCTCAGTGTGTATGTGTTTGTGCATCAGTGCACACTTCTTTTAGGCTAGCTTTATCCACATGACACTTTTCTCATTATTTCCAACATAGTGTAGCCTTGGGTAAAACAGTCAGTCTATGGCCTTGTCCTAAAAAGTGGGCTTGGCTCTATCTGAGGCCTCTATTCCACTGTTTTCTTTTGCTATCTTACTCATCTGGAAGCCTTTTGAACAGACTTTAGGTGAGAATTTGTTAAAGTGTTGAACTTTTATTTCTTTGGTTTTTCCACATGTTTTTGAGTTGCCAAAGGGGGCATTGCGATGTCACAAAGCATGTCAAAGCTTTGTTGTATTGGTAGAAAGACTAGACAAGACTACTGTACTGTTGTTCCCATACTGTCAGCATGTTCTAGTTGCAATGAGCAAACACAGGAGCCATGATCAGTTACAGCATGCTTGTTGGTGAAGTCTAACATAGTCATGACTGTTCCTGTGTCTTTGTCTGTAGAGTGGGTGCCTACATGCAAGTGTGTGTGTGCATGGTGGATGCATAAAGCCACACAACTGGCAAAGTGGCAGAGGATGGAGCGTCATTATATTTCTGCTTTCTATAAATTTTTTTTCTCCAACTTTCTGCGATTGAAATTTACTGCCTCATACATGCAAGAAGTGTTTGTTCTTGCATTTTTCTCTTCGTTCTCCTACCTCGTTTTCTGAAAGAAAAATTCTCAGCTTGGTTTCTTGCTCCTTGCTTCATCCTCTCCATTTATACCATTTACAAGCACTCTTATCGTCATCTGTTTTTAATCTTCTGGGGGTTTAAACATGAGTGCTCTTTCTAGCTGTCGCCTAACATGGAGACTGCTGCAAACTGCTGCTTGTACTGCACTGCACTGCTCTCTAAAGGATTAGGACAGTATATGTGTATACCATATATTCTCCATAGGCAATTTTTCCATTGAGTACAGACTGTGGCACTAGTTAAGTTTCACTTCAAGGCTTTGGTTCCCTCCCTCTATTTGAATCTGTATGAGTCACTGTGGAGTACAGCTGATGGAAATCAAATAAGACTGTGCGGAGCGGGACTGTAGCCTCACTTAGGCTGCATTGGGTGGAGGAGTTAGTCTGGGGGAAGGAAAGGTTACTTAATGACATGGAAAAAAGGGTTTTATGCTAATGACTGTCTAAATTTATCTCCCAGTTTATGTAGACACACACAAACAGATGTACGCGTGTGTGCGCACACACACACACTCGGATAGGAACTCACCCGTCGCTGCGAGTAAGGCTTGGCTAGGGAGGCTCTTTGCAGAAAGAAACTATTTTAGTCCCTGGGTGCTAAACACGGGCTATGCACAGGGAAGGGAGAGGAATACTATTCATGAAAAGTGATATTACCTGTGTGTGTGTTAGTTTCTGTGTGTGATGCTACAGGTCAGACTCAACAAACCAGTTTTATTAAAATGTTTTTCTCTCTCTGTACCCATGGGAACCTTATGCAGTACATTTTCTCCACCCTTCTCATAACGCACAGTTTGATACGGGCAAATAAATAAATGCTTGAGCAGAAACATCTATCAGACTGGATGCAAATTCTCATGTTTGCGTATCATTCAAACACTTTACTTGAGGTGTGTGTGAGAGTGTGTTTGTGACCCTTTTAAACCTAATAAATTTTTTCTTCATACACCTTACAGTTTTCCACAACAATACTGCTATTCACGCCACATGGAGATGATTGGCTTTTATGTGGGATTCATGCTTATGTGTTAAATTGGCATCATGGGTACATGATAAATACAAACCTTTCTGAAACACTATGTTGTAACTTACACCGTAGCCTGGTGTGCACCTTCCTAGCCATGTAAATACATGTTGTGTCGATGCAGCCCACAAGGACTGTGATCAGCCTGTCCTGTACCTTCATTTCCTCCTACGCATTTTTGCCTACTGCTTTTTCTGTCCCCATTTTTCGACTTGACTGGAAGAGAATGGTTTGACCTGAAGAGAGAAACTCTACCTCCAGTTAGTGGTTTTACAGAGCAATGCAGGCACGCCAGTACATGCTGACAACAGCACTGGCCACTTGTGTAAACTTCGCCTTAGGCTCTACATAAGTTCAACAAAGAAGTATAAATTATGCATTTGACATATGAATGCCATGGAGTCAGTGTTAGTCCTATTGTAGCGCCACTTAGCTCCAAACTAAAGTATTTCAGCAACTTATAAATGAGTTACCAGAAATTTTAACTTTACATCTGGTGCCACCAGCAGTTCAGCTTTTTCACTGACATTGCTTATCATACAGGGTTTCCCAAATTATGTGTCCTAATGGACTCTGTGGTTCCCAGACGTATCCACATTGCAAATATCTGGTGGACAAGTTTGGTATTAGCATTATATACAAGAATTGGATTAATTGCTCTGAAATTTCACACAGATAGTCCAGCTCATTAAAGAATATCAAATAACTTCAATTTGCCAACATCTTACTTCAGATTAGGACCAAGTATCTGATAACGAGTAAGGAACCCAACTCCAAATGTGCTTAAAAATGTTCACTGATGAAGTGACAAGCTAGGCTGGAGGCTGAAGTTTGGGGAAGGCCTCACTGAGGATTGGGGGTAGCTCCAGGGCCTGACAGAACCCCTTGATACCTCTGCGAGTGTTTGTCATCAGAGAAAAATGTTAAGGAGGGTGGGGCATGGAAAAGAAGAATAAATGGGCGTGTGGGGCGAGTGTGCATTTACAGACATGCAACCAGAAGGGGAGTGTTTGAGGTGTGGTTGTGGTGATATTAGCATTTAGCTCAAGGCACAGCTGTGCTTAAGGACAGCGTGACAGTGCCCCTAGCATGGCTGCTGTCTCTTGCTCTAGTTTTAGGGGAAAAGAAAAAAGGAAAAGCTTCACCTGTAAAAATGATTGCCACCCATCTGTTCGTTCCTCTGCTGTCCCTGCTTTCTTTCCTCACAGCCTCACTGCCCAGCTGCACCTCCTCACCAACATAAAACCCCTCACTGGCGAGTTAGGTTAAAGCAAGAGCAGAGGCAGAAGTAGCAAGGCTGTATGTAAAGTGCCTTTCTGGTATTAAAATCATAATCGTGGGTGAAGACATAATTTTACTGATAGAGGGGAAATGGCTAAATGGGGAAAAAATGAACTACCCCAAGGGCATTTATGTTACACTCCCTCAAACGCACACAGGCACACATACATTTACTCTGTGTTTCACTCAATAATGAGCTTCAGCAAGCTGACTTATCTCTCTTTTCAGCTTTCACAGTGACTTCCTCCCTTCCTTTCAGCTTCTTTCCCTCTGCCAGCCTGTGTCAGTTTATAATGTAGCATCTTTAAGCTGAGCTAAGCCAAGCCCTGTGCTATAGCTGCCAGGAGTGGAGCTGCCTGACAGCTTATTGCCCCTAAGCGCTAACCACTCACTGGCGCTTCCTTCCCCTCAAACCATCAGCATCTTGCCTATCTGTTTGCCTGTGTCTCTCTGATCCATGGACACCGGAATGATATGTGATTGACATGCTAAGACATCTTTGTCTGGTATAGTGATAATGTGAGAGTATACTGAAGACAACAGATGAAAGGAGTTGACATTTTAGCTTAAGAAGGGTTCTCACCAAGCCTGGTTGGAGCTGCTACTGAGGTTCAGAATCAAATATTGTGTCAGTGAGATGTGTTAACACAAGTGACACAAATAATGTTGATGTTGTTTGACATGGGTGGGAGTGGCAGCTTACCAACATCTCAGATGTGCAACTTCTCTTTGTGGGGTCTTTCCATCTTTTCCCAAGTTAGGCTTCGTCCCATTTTTTTTCAGCCATCCAAAGCAATGGACAGAGTACAAGAGAGGTGAAGAAGAGGGTGCAGGGAGGGTGGAGCAGGTTGAGACAAGTGTTTGGGGTGTTTTGTGACAGTAGGATAGCAGTAAGAGTGAATGGGAAGGTTTACAAGATGGCAGTGAGACCTGCTGTGATGTATGGTTTGGAGATAGAAGAGGATGCAAAGGATAGGGTGAGATGGAGGGGAGTAGCTGAAAGATGATGAAGAAGAAGTCATCTTCATCCCATTTTTTTAAAGTCACTTTTTTTCCTAAGCTAATTTCAGTGGTTTGCTGCAGTGCATGTATCCAAAATAGCATTGAATCTCAAACTGTTCTGCAGCATAGATATTCTGCCTTACTTTCTCAAACAATGTGAGTGCGGTACCCCAGGGTAAGGTTGACTTCAGAGTGAATCAATAATGGAAGAAGAGATCCATGTATTATGAATGAAGGAACAACACACTCTGGCACAGGAGCTTGTCTATTGCAAAGTGTTTATTCAATAAACAACTATCCCAGACTGAGAGAAAACACATTTAGTCGCATCTTTTAACAAATCCTGTGAATATCAAGACTGATTTTGTTTCTTAACCTTGATCTTATTATTTTTGTCATGTAGTACCTTCTCCACTCTTATAACTTTACTGCAAAGTACTGCATGCATCCCAGAGGGGACACTAGTTCCTACATATCCCACAATTCCTTGGATTTATTTTTCAAGTGAGGAAAAAAAAACACAGATACTATAGTGTCAGTTCACAGTGTAAAATCACATCTGTGAGTGAAATTTAGCAAGTCTCTTGGCATCTGGTCTCATTACGTAAGTGTTGCTCGGGTGAAAGAACTGTTCTGAAAATGGTTATGTTTTCTTTGACAGTTTATTTCTCAACTGCTGGCATTCATTTGTAATGTCAATCTCCTACAGAATTTCACAGATCCTCCAGGAGCTAAAGAGCAGTCATTACTCATGTAATCAACCTGTGAAAAATAATATGTCCAAATTCCTGCTGAGCTGAACACTCAGTAGCAAGCGATAGTGCAAGGTGTAACTTTGGTCTTTTAAAAGATAATTCTAATTAACTAACACATAGTTCGCAAACACTGTAGAAATGCAAATGCTCATGTAAGAGCTGCAGGGAACTGCTCTTAATCCTTTTATACACAGTGAGGGTGCTCATGTATATGTGCTTACCTTTATCTGTTCAGTGTGCATATTTCACAAAAGGTACAGTATGTATGAATGTTCTCGCTGTGAGTTCTATGCTAATTCTAGTCTGATAGTTTGTGAGTGACTGTAACCTTAGTGTGCCTCTGGTCTCTGATAAACTGGTCATTAATCCATAGGTACAGTAATAAGTGTGCATCAAGATACAGCAGCAAGGCTTTTCACAGCTGGATTTCACTTTATACATCTCATTACACCGCAGATGGCACTTATGGCTTTCCATCCATTCCTTCACTTGTCATTCATTAAAAATAAAGTACTGTTTTCTAGTATACCTGGGTTTTTCAAGATGCTGTCATCTTTTAGTCCCCAGTCCCCTGTACTTTTTTTTTTTGGAATTGCAATAAGTTAACGACTGCAGTCTCATTGCTCTATTCTCAGTTTAAGAATAGATGATTGGCAGTTGTCAGTTTGGTCAGTGAGAGCTTTTGCCACAAGAAGTCACCCACAGCTCCACTTTGCTGGTGCCATGAACAATGCTGTTTGTCTGTCACGCCCTTTCACTCTCCCACATGAAATTCTTTCCTTTGAGAGCAGTGTGTTGATATCCAGGGCGGAGTCGATTTACACTCTTTGACTCTCAAGCTATTACAGTGAAGGATGTTGTACTTTCTTAAGTTAATCAATTAGTTGTAGCTGTAATAGTAAAAGATCTAATCTAATATGTATACCCATTGTATGAAGTACTTTTATTGTGGAAGCATGCGCATGAAAAGGCACATAAAAACTTGCAACTGCAACTACTTTGCCACCTCTTTTTGCCTCACTGCATTACTTGGATAAATCAGTGACTATAGTGTAGTATACTATAAAGTGTGGGCTATTCATTGCTTTGCAAATCATCCAGTTGCCCTGTGGGCTGTTTTACAGACTCACAAGTCAGTTCCAGCGATAGCTTTTTGACCAAGTGAACAAGTAATCAAAGTGTGAAATGACATCCAAAGCTGAGGGCCAAGTAAACACTGTTTAAAAAAGAGGCTTGCATGAGAAGGGTTTTGTGGGAGTCAGAGGGGGTCGGCTTAATGTGATTTCTTGTCATTACATTAGGGCATCTTATTTTATTTTTAGCTCTTGAGATTTAGAGAATTAGAAGTGATTTGCAAATGAACTGTAGCCTAATTTTGCCAAATTTGTTACACTAGAGTTTGCCCAGAACAGCAACAACAGAAACAGAAAACAGTTATTCATATAAGTCAGGGAATGTTTTCTATTAAAACTGGGCCTGCTTACTACTATTCCTGGCTAAATGTTGGAAATAGCAGCCAGTGTCAATAAGAACGTACCTTTATTGCCACACGTCTGGGTGCATTGTTTGTCTTTCATCCATACGAGATAAGTGAATAACTTGTTATTTTCTTTTGGTTGCCACATAACACTATTCAGTTTAAGTGACACACTTTCTATCCTTAGATTTTGTTTGCTTTGGGCTGAGCTCAGGGAGTAGCACCAGGACCTGCACACAGCTGTCTGGTTCAGCTTCTCTGGCTGGATTATTTGTTAATTATACTCATCTCAGTCCCAGCTGGTTTCCCCCATTAAACAATATCATCCATAACAATAGAAGAACAAAAAGGGCCAGCTCCTGTTGTTGAGGCTCATATACTTTGTGTGTGTCTGTGCATTCATGTGTGCTTGGAGAAGCAAAAGCCCCAATATTCTCTGCCCAGTAGCATCAGAGAAGAAACTCTCAGGCTAATGCTGCAGATGATTTGTGGCTACATAGCCATGCAGACGTGAAAGCCTTAGTACTTAGGGCTATATCTGTCCCTCTCCCTTTCTCTCTCATCAATCATGCAGGATCCATAGATAATGGATGGTGCTGATGGTGTTACTTGTCTTTTGCTGCTTACTGGCCAGACGGCTCTGTTAACATGACCTATATACATTGGTGGGCTATTGTGTGTTCAGACATGCATCGCGTAACATGACATAACTGTCCATTTCACCTTTACAATTTAATGATGTCTTTTAATTTGCTTTGTATTTGCATTACGTCTCCTGCATTTGCATTCGTAAAGGGAGATTGAGAGCAGAGATGGACTTGGAGAGGAAATTAAGAAATAAAGGTGCAATCTTCTCCTTTGCATTTATGATTCTGTATGTGGAAAAACTCACACAATATGAGGAAAATACGCTATTCTGGAATGCAAAAATTAAGCTTGCCTAAGGTTCAATTTGATCTTATCCAGAAATTTTAACAGGATTCTTTTTAATATATATTTTTCTATTTTAATATAGTTTAATAAAGGAAAAAACAAGGTTAGAATCAAACTAAATTTAATTTCTAGCTGTGCAACAGTGCTTATAGCAAGGAAGTCAGTGTACGAATTTAACCTGTCAGTAAACTAAATGATATTCATGATATGAACCATAGAAAGTATTAAAAATGGACGTAGCTATCATGACATCACCCATCAGTTAGCAAAGAGCCATTATGAAGTCTCTATGAACGGTTTTCACCATCACCAGCTTGGTGTTTTAAAACCAGATGTGGTGAATGACTGTGAAACCACACAACTTGCCAATCACAAGTTGCCAGCCAATGAGTATAAGCTGGAAAAAACTCCTTTCTAAAACTTGGAATTAACAAAATTTAAAAAATAGTCAGTATTTTATTCATTATAACCTGAATTGAGTGACTGAGCCCATAAATTCATCTGGAAGGTTGTTTACAGAGCTCTGGGCCAAGGGTCATTTACCCATGAACTTCCATAGGTGGCTTTAAAAAATGCGGGTTTAAGGCACTTTCACACTGACTCCACTTTTCTTACCCAAGAAACGGCCTATCTTTCAATACTGCTTATGTGGAAATCACAAACATCAGTCACTTAACGTTATCTAGAGCGAGGGTGTCAACTGCTGTCACAGCCTGCAAATAATTTAACAAGAATCTACTGAATCTTGGCGTATTAGGCAAGCAGTTGTGCTGAATACAGAGTCCTTTCGTTTTAACTTCTGCATTACGATTCATATTAGCTGTGGTTGTGTGAAACATCAATGATGGATAGGAGCAGTTGAACAGATCATTTTACGCTTTGTTAAATCTTGTTAAGAGGGTGATTTGATAAAGGTGTCTTGGTGTCCTTTCTGTCTCTGACCTGCTCCTGCAGGGGACCTCTAGCAGTCCTCATTTTCATTGAACTTTGTAAGGGAGCAGCTCAAGGTACATTTATGTTTGCTTGTTTTTTTCCTCAAGTATGATTAACTTATCTTTATGTATTTTCTTCATTGTCCCATGTCAACATAAACAAGTTCCTTTTTTTCTGTCTCTTTCACGTCTTAGCTCTTTATTTATTCATTTACTTAAAAACACACCCCACACATTTACACCTCCAACTACAGTATTAGGATAATTGTAGCCATAAACTTACAGTTACACGTCTACACCCATGACCAAATGGATTTGTTCTATGTAAATCACATTTGTATATAAAGGAGTCTTACTGGATTTTCACCTGTGATGGTTTTAATTGCACTTACAGTAAGCTGTGCTGTAAAATCTTATATTCACCTTGGTTTGCCTCTTTGCTGCCTGCAGTTTGTGTCAGACAGAGACAGCGAGGAAAGGCTGCAGCTTGAGACAATAAAACATAATGGATAGTCAGCTTATTGTTGTTCAGTTGGCTCACGTGCTGCACCTAAGTCTTATAACAGAAGGGAAAACCCTGTGATTACTGTGTATCGAGAGCTCCATCAGATGTTTGCAAGGTGCATGTAAATAAGATTTTTTTCTTACTTATTGTTTTATAGGCATGTTCATGTAGCAAGTATGTAGTGCAGTGAGAGTAATATATATAATATAAATAATATAGCCCAGCTGCACAGGACCCAAGTGCTTTTCACACACAAACTTTGGACACTGACAGCAAAATTACTTCTGGGAATTGTCTAAAATTCCTGTTTCTCAGAAACCGTACTCAAGATATAATATGGTGTCGAATGCATTCTCGGTACTGGTGTAGGCCAGGCTTAGTGCCTGGGTGGAGCATGCAGTGGGCAGAACACATGATGCCCACTTGTTCTACATGAATTCTTTCAGTTACCCCCTTTACTCTCACATGGGCTCAGTTAGACGTGACATAGACTGGCTGACAGGGTAAAACCTATGAGGCAGTGCCCAGAAAAATTCAGTGATGCACTGCATGTGTAAAACTGGCTTGAGATATTGTTGTATGATGAAAGGACATATGCAGACATAAACCCATAGTAAATGTTGTTTTAACTGTAAAACAAAGGCATTATGAATCAAACATGATTATACAAAGTTAGGTGGGCTGCAGTCATGATTGTGTCGCAACGCCAGGAGGTAACACTATCTAGACAGATCAACAGTGCATACTGTGTATGCACCTCTTTTCTATCTTCCACCTGCATTTGGTGTTAGTAATCAAACAGAAAGGTTTCCTTTGCTCCCTCCCACTGGGTTCAGTTAATCTCACTATTGACTGGCATAAAGCCTCTTTGTTGAGCCATTTGGAGACATTAGGAGATGAAACAAGGTTTCAAACACCATCTCTAACTCCTCTAATCCAGTTTGACTAGAACCTATCAGACTGATCTGTCCATCCATCCATCCATCCATCCATCCATCCGTCCGTCCGTCCATCCATCCATCCATCCATGGCACTAAGTGGACCTAACCTTTTTTTAAATGTTTTAGTTCTTTTAATATAAATGCTTCACATGCAAGTTATACCCATAAAACACACATTCATAATTACTCATTACTTTTCTCTCTGTGCAGGTTAACTTTGTGGCATGTCAGCTGTTCGCTCTGCTGATGGCAGTTTGGTTTCGGATCTACCTCCACCCCAGTAAGACCAGTCCCTTCATCAGACATGTGGTGGCCACTCTGTTGGGCTTCTACTTGGCTCTCTTCTGCTTTGGCTGGTGAGTCACCCCTCTGCTAATCTCACAGCTCTTTTTTTGTCATCACTGTACGTTTAAACTCCACTCCTTCCTTCCTTCCTACAATATTATGTTATTGACATTGTTTTCCTGCAGAATATGGACTTGTCCCAATTTCATGCAGCTGTGACTGCATTGCTGTGTGCTTCAGGATTGTTTGATCTTTCCCCATCATGATTCAATTATTGGTATATAAATGTTATGTAATGTTATATAATAAAAGGAAATGTTATGTAATGAAATTCCCGTCTTCACACTGTCCTTTTCTGCCCAAGTTATTTTTCTACATTTCCCAGAATGCTTCTTCATTAATCAGGGTATACCTGAACATTTCATCCACAGCTCATTTTGATAGTTTAGGATTTAAGTCAAATCCAAACCTCTGGTTACATTTTCACCAATATTTTTACATGGAGGTATATCCTTTAAGGGAGAGAAAAGGACATTTGATCTAAAGAGAGAATTACACAACAGTTATTTGTCACTGTACTATGGTTAGACTAAAGTCCACACATTTTAAATTTTAGAGCTGCAAGATTTACTTCAGTTCCGCCTGGTGGCCACAGTACACCGCCATTTTACAACCCCTAAACAGGGACATTTAAAAATCAGCTGACCCAGTTTATGTCTGAAAACTTAAGGATTCCATTTTAGTCTGAACAGAAAGAAACTGAACTTTTAGAAACAATGACACTGACAACCACGTTTGCTTCCTGATTGCGTGATATCAGTCACAGAAATGATGCCCAAACATGATAGCTTATATAACATGTGGCATTTTAACATTTTTGGATTAATCTCTGTTGCATGAGTACTCATTTTCTGGTGTCGTGAGTTTCATAGGTGCTCTGTACCTGGTAGTTTATGCTTGTCACTGTTGTCCTAGTAAATGGCAGTGCATGCCATAAATGATGTCTCAGCTAGTGGCATGCTTGTCAAATTTTGCAATCTGGTGTCTGCAGGATGGAGGCAGAAGTTTGCCAGTGAGTTGGTCTCTACATGCATTTCAGTACTGAAGTGTAGAGATTCTCAGTTGGCACAGAAGAAAATTGGTGCAAAAAGATGCATAAACTTCTGTGATCACTTTGTTTCTGTTTCTTTTTCGACTTCCTCTACCAGCACTAGAATGTGTGTGTGTTTTTTTTTCTCTCAGTTTATACACCCATCATTTACGAACAGACTGCAGCAAGTCGAGCATACCTCAAGCACAAGTATACCTGGTTAAGGGGCTGTTTTGATGTCACGGTTCATGTGAGCAATATTAATACATCAGCAATAAC
This sequence comes from Etroplus canarensis, assembly GCA_015106775.1. NCBI lineage: Eukaryota > Metazoa > Chordata > Actinopteri > Cichliformes > Cichlidae > Etroplus > Etroplus canarensis. The sequence goes on from VUQH01013284.1 coordinate 23,818, forward strand.
TACAGCAGACTGTACTGTACTGCTCTAACAGGTTGTTCGTGACAACTCCTAATCTGTTTTTTAGCTGCCACATCAGCCTTGTGCTTCTGTTATTTTCAGAAACAGTTCCACCTTATTGTTGGTCCAAAAAAATTTTAGTTAACAGAAAAAAATAGGCTTTTGGTAAAAAATTTAAACTAAGTCCACACAAAACAAACTAAAATAAAATGAAAATATGCAGGAGACATTCTTAGGTTTATTCTTATTCGACCTGGGGAAAATACAAAGGAGCAGCCGAAGGTGCATTCAAGATCTCTGCATGACTAAGAGTCAAATGAAATAAAAACAAAAGCTCAAAATGGAATGAAAATAAAAGCTGATTGGAAAATACAAAACCTGTTTACACAACCAGCCTCACATGAATGATAAATGTGAAATTAGACATGCTGAAGCTCTGCTTAAATGCCACTTTGAACATTTTAAAACACTGTTTAAAATTAAAATCTGTTAGTGTGGATTTATCCTAAATGCAAAGAAACTGAATAATGAATTAAACTGAATTCCCATAGTGACACATCTCTTGGTCTGTCAGAGTGAGAAAGTGTTTCTCAGACCTGATTATTGTGATGCCATTCAGTGCAAATTGTGGACAGTTAATATTCTGTCAGTTGTCTAATTGTTTTAGCTTTTCCCCTGAATCAACAGTTTCAACACTATTTGCCTGTTGGTGGTAGTTGTTTGAGGTTAGGTTTAATAGTAAGATAGCCTCATTTAGTTTCTTATATTTAATTTGTCAATCATCCCTGTAAGTTTGCTCTTTGTGCTTCTGTTTTTTGTTTTCTTATCATCCCATACCCCTTTATTTGCCTGCTGTTTGTCTTCCATCATCTTTGTTCTCTCCTGTCGCTTCTGCCTTTCCCTTCACAGCACTTTCCTTTCTCATTTACCCCTGCCTCCTCATGCCAAAGCAAGTGGATCGATTGTGTAGTACAGTAACTGATATCCAATTAGGAAGCTGTTGCCCTATATTAGACAACCCACTGTAACTCTGGCACAGTGCCACTATGTGTGTACATAAGAGCAACCACAGGAAATAATAGTTTACTATTAGTCAGGCCGCAAGCTCCACAGCAAGTGAGAAAATGATAAATAGATAAAGTGTTACCTGATCATCACACTGGTGGGGCCTTATACCAACAGACTTCTCATGTTGTATGATTGAGCTGACACCAAGCTGCAGTTGGATGATAGCCCATCATTTGTTGTGGTTACATAAGAGAAGGAGGATAATTGTAGTATAACTGATTCCCGAATCAGGAACAAGCCTAAAGACCCTTTCTTAATGTGAGCTGATTTCTATATTTTGCAAAAGTTGTACTCCATTAAGGTAACCTTCAGAAACATAAAGTGATACAATATATATACAAAAATGCATTTCTAAAGCCCTATTTGCACAGGACCTATACAACCCCAATTCATAAAAGGTAGAGATGCTGTGTAAAATATAAATAAAAACACAAAGCAGTCATTTGCAGAGCTTATAAACCAATATTTTATTCACAAAAGAACAAAGAAAACATATCAAATATTGAAAGTAAGACATTTTATTATTTCATGAAAAATACTAGCTCATCTTGAACAAAAACATATCTCAGAATGTGGGACAAGGGCAACAAACGGCTGGAAAAGTAAGTGGTACTAAAATGAAACCGCTAGAGGAACATGTTGCAACCTGTTAAGTTAATTGGGAACAAGCCAGTAATGTGATTGGGTATAAAAAGTCCCTCAGAAGTAAAGATGGGCAGAGGATCAGCAATCTGCAAGAAACTGCATCTACAAATTGTGGAGGAATTTCATAATAATGTTCCCTAGTGTAAAATTGCAAAGACTTTGAAAATTCCATCACCTATTATACATAATATTATCAAAATATTCCAAGAATCTAAGGACCTCAATGTGCACAAGGGACATGGCCAAAAAACCAGTATTGGATGCTGGTTATCTTTGGGCCCGTAGGCGCCACTGAACTGCAAACAGATACAATTCTGTCATGGAAATCACTGCTTGGCCTCAGGAACACTTCCAGAAATCATTATCTGTGAACACAGTTCTCTTTGCCATCCACAAATGCAAGTTAAAGCTCTATCATGCAAAGAAGTAGTGATATGTGAACATGATCCACAAATGCTGCTGTCTTCTCTGACCTAACGTTCATTTAAAATGGACTAAGGCAAAGTGGAAAACTGTTCTGTGATCATACGAATCAAAACTGGAAATTCTTTTTGGAAATCATGGACACTGTCTTCCAGACTAAAGAGGAGAAAGACCATCTGGCTTTTTATCAGTGCTTAGTTCAAAGCCTGCAATTCTGATTGTATCGGGAGTGGATTAGTAACTATGGTACTGGCAACTTGCACATCTGAAAAGACACATCAGTGCTGAAAGGTGTATTTACAGGTTTTACAGCAACATATGCTCCCCTCCCGATGCCATCGTATGCAGGGAAACCTTGCATATTTCAGCAGAGATGATGTTAAAACTGCTGGACTGGCCTACCTGCCATCCAAACCTTTCACAAAATATGACAAAGAAGACACAGGACTGTTGAGCAGCTAGACTCCTACATGACACAAGAATGGGACAACCTTCCTCTCCCTGAGGTCCAGCAGCTGGTGTCCTCAGTTCCCAAATGTTAAGGGACTGTTGTTCAAAGAAGAGGGGATGCTACATGGTGTTCAACATTGCCCTGTCTCAGCTCAAATTCAAGATGAGCTAGTATTTTTCATGAAATAGTAAAATGTATCACTTTGAACATTTGATATGTTCTTTGTTCCTGACTAAGGAACATGCTGTCTTTGAACAGGCTAAACAGTTAATATCTGACAGCCTGTTCAGTTTAATTTAAGGTCTGTAGCTGGCAACCACAGATGTTGGTAAATTTGGGCAGAACACAGACTAAGCTTATCTCATGTGAATGCACGGCACTAAACAGACATTGGGTGGGGGGGTTAATTTCTAAATCACATAAGGTCCCCCAGTAAAACTAATCCTGTGTTTATACAGTTTAAAGGTGTTTCTGTAAAAATGTCTTTTATCCCATTTTCATGAATGACATGGTAAAAACAAGGCAGAAAATAGAGGTACAGGATGTTTAGAAAACCCTTTCAATTTGTCGGTAACCATGTGACCAATTGCAAAAGTCAGCTCATGTAAGACTGCAGAACATGTCACCATGTGATCACATCCTGACAGCAAAGCAGGTGTATTAGTACAGGAACAAAAACGGAACTGAAACACAGAATTAGTCTGACAGCAAGTATAATGACTATACTGAGCTGTGAAAGAACCTCATTCCCTCTGTTTGGCCAAAAACACCAGTCTGTTTTAGCACAAATTGGCCAAATAATCAGTACGTAAAGTTTACTATGAAAGCCTGCCAAAGAGTTTTATTGTCTGCAGTAATTAGTAGGTAATAAAAAGACCATATGCCCATATAGATGTCATTAACAAGATACATTTTACAGAGAAAATATATGGTGTTTATTGCACTTGGTTCAGTGCTCCAAGTTAAGTGCTTTTATGTTGCAAAGACTGAATTATACACTAATTACAGGAGAAAAAATCACTTATTCTGAGTCATAATGATGCAGAGGTTGAACTCAACTGTTGAAATTATTTGATAAAGATGCAAAAAGTAGAGGAAGGAAAGGATAACTCTGTGTAGCATACCCATGTTAAATGCATGACTGCATCTGTGCAAAGAGTTCTTATGCACTCTTTTGTTCACAGGCGCATAGCTAGTTTAAGCTTTTAGAGTACACAGACCGTTCTGTGTTAGAGGCCCCCTGGCTGCTGGCCTTAGAGGAGCTTCCTTACAGATCTCGATTTATTTTATGATATTCCTTCTCTGCCAGACATACAAGCTTGTTCTTGAATATCACCGGGGAAATTGTCAACAGTTTGGGACTGACTGACTGAAATGTAGTAAACAGACAATCAGTTTAGTAATCAAAATATTTCTCTGTGTAAGAATTTTCTAAAATCTTCTCCCTCTCGTTTCCTCTGATACAATTGCATTCTTGACTCTCTCATTTGCAGTTAATTCCATTCACCCACCCTATGATCCCTTGTTCCCTGCCAGCCCTGATGCACTTGTTATCTTTGTTGAGTCACAACTAACACAGTGTGGCATCTCTCCTCTCCTGGAGGGCTTGACGTCTGCAGGATCACACACTGTGCCCTTCAAAGATCCATCCGGTAGCTGCTGCTACTGTCGAACTGTTTGTGCCTCACAAGAACGCGAGAAGTGGATATATGGCAGAGTTTCATTAATGTACCGTTGTGGTTTTATATTACTAACATGCAGCTGAAAGGCATTGGAATCAATTAAAAACATGAGAGCATGTGATAGTTATCATCGCCTTCCTGCACTGTGACTAAAGATGACTAGTTACAAAGGTCTCGTCTCACATGGCTGACTGTGTGACTGGTTTGTAATGCCACAGTTTCCTCTTTCTAATAACTATATAGGGTGATAGACAAGGTGTGGCTGGTAATGTCAAGCACAAATATAGTCTGCTATAATGCTATGAAGTCATTAGATTTTGTGGTGTCTTTCTCTTCACAGGTATTCCCTCCATTTCCTGGTACAGAGTGGTCTGTCCTACAGTGTGATGGTCTTTGCTGGGCTGGAGCACATGCACAAGTAAGAGCAAAGCTCACAAACCTACAAAAGCCAGCATTTGATCCAGTAAACCCTAAAAAGGAAAACTGGAAGCCAGACAGGCTTTATTTTTTCCAAATTTAATCATTAAAAGCAAAGTAGATACTGGATTGTGTAAAGGCTTTGTATATGCTGATTTAGCTCCAATGTGTAACTTTATTTGTTTTGGGGCACATGAGCCTGGGTCACACTGACGCACTGATTTTGCCCTCAGGCTTCCATCTGTGACCATGGCTCATCAAGACAGCCACACATAAGCACACGCACACTCATGCTGGCATTGCTTTAGATGTTATTTTTGCCAAAATTCAAGGTTGAGAGTGCAGGTGTGAACATTAGATGTTTCATCCTGGGGAGAGTGCTCAAAATAGATGCTAAAAAACATTCATCTCTACAACAACTGTTCTCAGAAAGAAAGGACTCAAAACTCAGTGACAGAATGGAAGTGAAACTGTTGGTTAACTAGATGAGAATAACAACATTATGAAATTCATCATCTTTCCATGAGGCTTAACTCTCTACAAATAGCTTGTTCTTCTCTTATGTAGGAGAGTAGATGAGCAGTGTCTGTTTCCTCTTATGGCAGCTCTTATGAAACTTTCACTCAAGCCAGCTAACACTTTCACTACATTCAGAGATAAAGGTTGCTCTGCCCCCATTAAGGTACAGCTCAGGGGCAGAAAGGAGGTGAATTTGCTGGCTCAGATTTTTGCATAACAAATTACTTATTATCAGTGCAACAGGCTGAGATTTAACCAGGGCTCCATCTGGCTGCACACGTCACCCTGATCTTTAGCCTGTGGCCTTTGTTCTTTGAATTACCTTTCCACTTTGCCTCACTCTTATTTTTAAACATTTGCCTCAGTCTCTGCAGTATAATGCACAATCTAATGAAATGAATTATTATGAAGCTAAATAGACTTTTTAGCACCAAAAAACCTTCCATTATAACAGTTGTTTTGGCTGCAGTGATTACAATTTAGGTTAATGAACACAGAAAACATTTTCCCCTGTAAATGTTTCAGTCTATAATAACGTCAGGAAATTCACTATATGGACAAAAGTTTTAGGTCTCACCCCTTAAGCATTGAATTCAGGTGTTTCATTTAGTCCCATTGCCACAGGAGTGTAGTATCAAGCACCTATCCAAACATTTGGGTATAGGTTGTTCCCAAGAGCTCAGTGAATTTGAGAATGGTGCTGTAATAGGATTCCCTCACACTCAACGTCAAAGTCAGTTTGTGAAATTTCTTTCTTCCTACATATTCCATGATCAGCTATAAGTGGTAATATTGCAAAGTGGAAGCCTTTAGGAACTGCAACAACTCAGCCACAAACTGGCAGACCATGCAAAGTTACAGATCAAGGTTGCCGAGTGCTGAGGCACTTAGTATGTAAAAGTCGTCAACGTTCTGCTGACTCAGTAGCTACAGAGTTCCATACCTCCACTGGCATTAACATCAGCACAAAACCTATGTGCCAGGAGCTTCATGGCAGGGGTTTCCATTGCAGAGTAGCTGCATGCAAGCCTTACATCAGTGAGCACAATACCAAGTGTAAGATGGAGTGGTGTAAAACATTGCTGCCACTGGACTCTGGAGCAGTAGAAACATGTTCTGTGGAGTGAAAAATCTTGCTTCTCTATCTGGCAGTGTGATAGGCAAGTCTGGGTTTGGCGAAAGGACAAGGGAGTATAGGTGTTTGATAGAGGAGGGATAATGCTATGGGATTGTTTTTCTGGGTTGGCCTGGGCCTCTTGGTTCTAGTGAAGGGTAACCTCAATGCTACAACTTACCAAGACATTTTGGACAATTCTGTCCTTCTGACTTTGTGAGAACAGCTTGGAGGAGGCCGTTTTTGTACCAGTATTACTGTGTCCCAGTGCACAAAGCAAAGTCCATGTAGGCAAGGTTGGATGAGTTTAATATGGAAGAACTTGATTGGCCCACACAGTCTAACATCAGTGTCTGCCTCATTAACACTCATCTGGAGGAATGGGCAAAAATTCTCACAGACACACTCCAAAATTTTGTAGGAAGCCTTCCCAGAGGAGTGGAAGCTTTTCTAACTGTAAAGGGATTGCAACTCCATTGTGGGGTTTTGGTTACTAAAACCCTCTGACCTGAGCGGAACCAGACAGGACAAGCGTGTATGAAAAGCTTAAGCTGGAATAAATGAGGCAGACTCCAAGCTGGTCAGAATTCTGGGCCTTTTTTCTTTTGTTAAAAAAGGAGTTTTTCCACATGGTACAACCAGACCCACACGAAAACTCAACAAAGACCAACTTAAATACTGAAAACTAAACCAAACCCAGGTGAAATCAAAAAATACCCCCCTTAAACCCAAATTACTAAAACCATTTAAGAACACTCAGGTTATTCACACATTCTAAAGTAAACACATTACCTAAGCTTCAAATAACTAAGTAACTTAACTATGAAAGAAAACTACATTTAACAAACTAAACAAATATCCTTCCCCCCCCCTGAGTCCACTTGGTTAAGTCCCACCATAATGAGAAGATGAACCCCAGCTGGACCTCCTGCTTGTAGCTGTGTGTGCACCCACAGCCACACCCCCAGGAAATGACCTCAAAGGAAAAAGGATCAATAAAC
>VUQH01013288.1:5129-21774 GCA_015106775.1 Etroplus canarensis
TATATATATATATATATACACACACACACACACACACACACACACACACACACACACACACATACGCCCTGTTCCCCACCACCACCCTCCACCATCTCAATGCACACGTGCACAAATACATACACACACACACGTTTGCTTTAAGGCCTCTGGTCAAAAGATGTTGAAATTTCTTAAGGCGTATCTGGATGTGTCACACTCCTGGACTTCCAGATAAGGATAAAAACTGCTCCCCAAGGCAGCGAAGTCCAAGAAAACAGACAATCACAGTGGAAAAAATAAAAAACCTGCAGAACACTAATGTGCAACACAGACTCATCGCTCATCATTTCCTTTCAATTTAACCTCTTTGTCTCTTCCACCCTCAACACACTCCTTCTTCTCTCACGGACACGCACACTCACACCATTTTGTGCTGTGCCCATAACATCCTGAACAGTTCTTATACATCTGCACATTTATGTGTGCTTAGGTACACACGCACACACACCACGCGCCATGTAGCAGCAGGACCAGATAGTTTGTGCATACAAATGCAACACAAACACACACCTGTCTCGTGAGAAAAAGACATGAGAAGAGGAGATCAGAGTGGTTTACTGCCAGGTAACTGATATAAATACCCCTCATTACTATGGTGACAGGAGCTTTTTCTCTCCCCTGGCAAAATAGCATCATTAGCGGCACTCAAACGCTCCCACATACACAACAAAAACAGACACACCTCCAGATAAACAAAGACACACAAAAACACACACACACACACACACAGTTTAAAAAAACTGCTGATTTTCATGCAGGTAACCAAATGTGAACATGTGAAATATAAAACCAACAAAGAGGTGCCTAGATACAAATACATTCAGACAAACAGATAAATATGAAGTTCGGCCCTCTTTTTCCTAAATGATGATGTTGATAATGATAGATAGCAAAGGGTTTCATAGGGTCGTTATAAGGCAGGAAGTCGCAGTGCTAGCCTGCACAGGAAGATCAATACACCCAGGGTCAGTTACAATATTTAGGGTCACATGACTCCAGGACCAAAATAAATCAGGATGTGAAATATGGTTGGGGTGGATGCTGGGATGGGGCTACGAATGAAATAAGTATAAGGGAGACGATGAAAGAAATGAGAGGTGAGAGATATATAGAGAGAAAAAGGTGAGACAGAAAATTGCACAATGTAGGGAAGCTATATGTGATTTTTTTCTGAGGTTTGGGTGTATAAGGGGATCATGTATCATTTTAAAGACATTATGAACGAGTATGAAATGATCATATTTATATTTAATGAACTATTGATACAGTTTCAACAAATGCATACAATTTTATTATTGATATTTATTATTAATTCCACAAGTCCAAATATAAATGAAAAATTATTACCACCCTCCACATAAATTTTAGTGGTTATTACTTGTGTGGAGATACACTATATGGACAAAAGTATTGGGCAAACTATGCATTACACCTACAGGAGAATTCATGACATTCCATTCTAAATCCATAGGCATTAATGTGGAGTTGGTCCCCCTTTGCAGCTTTAACAGTTTCCACTGTTCAGGGAAGGCTTTCTGCAAGATTTTGAAGTGTATCTGTGGGAATTTTTGCCCATTCATCCAGAAGAGCATTTGTGAGGTCAGACACTAATGACTGACAAGAGATCCTGGCATGCAATCTCCATTCTAGTTCATCCCAAAGGTGCTGGATGGGGTTGAGGTCAGGGCTCTGTGCACGCTAGTCAAGTGCTTCCACACCAAACCCATCTAATTGTGCCTTTATGGAGCTTGCTTTGTCGTGAAGCATTAGATTTTCCCTTACCTTGAACTAAGGGGTTCAAAATTAGGTTCCCAGTTTCGTGCTGATTTTAATGCCAGAGGAGGTTTGTAACTTTGAAGAGTGTTCTAAACACTTCTATTTTGCAATAACACCATTTGCTGTTGATTGTGGAATATTTAAGAGGGAAGAAATGTCCTGAATTGACTTGTTACAATGACAGCATCCTATTACAGCACCACGCTCAAATTCAGTGAGTTCTTTAGAATGCCTTTACAAACGTTTGTAAAGACAGACTACATAGTGAGATATTTGATTTTATGCACCTGTGGCAATGGGACTGAATCAAACACTTGAATTCACTGATTACGATGTGCAGCCCAATACATTTGTCCTACTTGGGTAAGTGCTTTAATCTCTACATGGAATCATCATATAAGATTAATGCAGCTCTGTAAATCATAAGCTATCTTGCTACATTGAAAACAGTGTGCTAGTAAGGCGTATATAATTGCTGGGGCCATTTTAAGGAAACTACTTTCTTCATAAAAGCTAAACCATGGAAGCATTTTTTCTTAAAGAAAAATCTTTAGTACTAAGGCAAATGGAATCAGATTACATAGATTAGATCACATCTTACTTATTAATTTCTCTGATAAGCAGATTCGGTGTTTTGCTGAGTAATGCAGCTGCTGTCCAAATGGACAGTGCAAGACAGCAGAAGGGAAGACAGATGAACAACAAAGACAGCAATTGTATTTCCTCTTTATAATAAAGCTTTTAAACTTTTAGCTGATTCAAACATCCCCCTCTTCTGTCTCTGTGCTGCAGGAGGAGGGGGTGAGGAGAGAGTGATAGATGGACCCACAGATACATTGTTTGAGGCAAAAGCTGGAGCAGAGAAAGCTGCTGTTTAGCTTGTAACTGTTAAAACTGTTTACAGATGCTGTGCTTCCCATTTGTCGCTGACTGATTGTCGATTCACTGCCCCCACCAAATTATATCCCTTTCTGTTTGGCACGCAGCACCGTTTTTCCACACACACACAAAAAAATGTATTAGCTCATAATAGACTCTCCTATGTGCGTGTGTTTTCATACATGCGTTTGTAGGCAGGCGTATGTTTCTGTTTGTGTGCCTGTTTGCGTAATTAATTGAGGATTTCTGGGTCTATTCAAGAAAAGCTGACCTCTGACCTTCTTAACAAGTAGCAGCTCCGCCCCCCTCTGGCCCTGAGTCTCTCAATCTCACACTGTGTTAAAGAAAATTAGTCACACACTTAACCACACACACCCTGCCCATTGTTAAGTGACTCCTAAAGTGTGTCAAAGAGGTTTCATGGTTGCTTCAAACAGCTCTTGTCTCCCTTTCAGGCAGCAGGCACGCTCAGGTTCAACACACAAACTCTCCTGCACACTACAAATGAGACACTCAACCTTGGCCTATGACCCTTAAAAACAAAAGGATGGCTCCTGGTAAATGAAGCACATGCAGCAAAGTGAGAGCAGTGATTCCAGTGTGTGCTCTAAGGTCTAATTCACAAGGAGCCAAACCTAGAAATTTATTAGAAAGGTTATATTAAAAAATGTGTAGTTTGACTGTATTTAAATCATGCTACATGCATTAAAGCCCAGAATGAAAGTGTTCATACATTTTGTAAGTTCAATTAACTAAATTTTCAGCTGCTTTCCAGGTAAACTATGAAATTACCATCATAATCTATAATTTTATAATTCTGCATGTTTTATAATCTTTTATGTGACTGTTGAAAAAAATCCAAGAGGACCTCTCCAAATTAAAGATGTCATCGTGGTCAAGCCTAAGATTTCATGACATGGATGGGATGTCCACACAGTCTGATGAAAGCCACCTGCTGCTTGATCAGTTTTATATAATTTGTCTCTTGGGAATGTCCCGACCTGATGAAAGTGCACCTCCAACTACACTGCTTAAGCACACAACTAGCTGATTCCAGATAGGGGCACCATGATAATGAAGGCTGCGCCAATAGATGCAGATTTTACCTAATGAAAGCTATTTGAAAACAGATTATCGAGAGGCTCGAAATTCTGAAATAATGTCAGCATTTTAGCAGCCACTAAAATACCAAAGAAATTAACACATAAGATGGCATGTGCTGTAATGAAATTAAAATATTTCACCCTCCCCAGAAAGCGTCCTGTTTTTGTATTAAAATATGTCCACAGTAATGCAACGATTTAGTTTAGCAAGATCTGGACCTGTCAATAACAAACATCAGTAAAATCTTGGGAAGCTGAAACTTATTTTTTTTAAAAGTTGGATTCACTACCATTTTGGCAAATGAATCCTGAGATGCAGTAAATATAATTTTGTGGAGCATCTTTTTTTCATCTTATCCAGATAAAATAAAATTCTGAAGAAAAAAATACATTTAACAAATGTGAAAAAAGGCATATTTTTAACAGTGACCCACATATTCATCTGAATCAACAAACTGTCTGAGCACAGGCCACACACACACAAATCTATGAGTGTGTGAATTTCTGATATCCACACACAGATGATCCCGGTGATTGAAAGTGTCTGCTGATTATTGATTTCCCGCAGAGAAGTTGCTAAAAGTCTCGCAGCTAATCCTGGCGGGCTGAACATGCTGTAGATAATGACGTGTAATGAGCTAATGACTTGCTGAAATATTTAGTAGCGTCTCAATAAGGTCGCACTATTAGAGGTGGGAGAGGTCATTAGAGGATCGTCTGAGGGACGGCCCTTCGATTAGTAACACCCAGGGTCCTCATCTCTGTTGGTTCTCGAAACTGCGCACACACACACACACACACATATACACACACACACGCACACAGGCAGGTACATGTGGGAATAAAAGCATACGCACCTACATACATACACACCACGCAAAAAGGAAGAGACAAAAAAGCATGGCTGTTAGGAGTTGGACCATTGATCGGTCAGCTTTTAAGGGAGTGACCTTTTGCAGAGGGCCCTACTGGCCTTGATAAATCTGATCTGGGGGCCATCTGTGTCTGGGTGGGAGCAGCCTCTTTAGGATGGGACCCCAGAGAGGAGAGAAGGGGAGAGGAAAAGGAATGCAAAAGAGGAGAGGAGCAGAAAGAACAAGAAGAAAAGAAAAGACATGAGAGGACATGAGGAGGCTATGTAAGAGAGGAAAGGTCAAAGTGAGAAGAAAAGCAAGCAGACGAGGGAAGCAGACGGGCTAAGAAAATAGAGTCGATGAGAGGACAGCCTGGAAAGAAAAATGGAAGACGTAAGCAAAGGAAACAAAGATAGACTAGATATTTGTTCGAGACAGTTAGCAAGTTGCTAGACAGCGATTATAAATCTGACAGTCTACACAGCTTGCTTGCAGTTTATAAAGACTCTGTAGAAAGCCATCTAATAGCTATCAATGAAAAACAACTTAATTGCACAATGACTATTGACAATAGCTTTAAACATGCCAGAGTTCAGCGCGGGCTAATAGAGTTCAGATTGTCTAAGTTGCCACTTTCTAATGCTTAAATTGCAGCCCACTGATTTCTAAATACAAGGGCTAAAACGCAGTGAGTGCAAATGAATGAACTGTTACTTTGTAGGATATAGCCATCAGGCTACTGACACATGGACGTTTTACCAATAAAATGTTTTTTTCAGAAAGTGAAAACTGAATTTGTAAATTTTGCATGCTATTGTACTGAATGAGCTGCAGAGCTTCCTTTAGTTATAGCTGACTATGTTACTCCTCCGGTTGGCAACTGCATCTGACATTAGCAGAAAGCAATTTTTTTGTTTTTTGTTTGTTTTAAGCCTTAAAGTCTTTTTATACTGCATACATTCATAAGAAATTAAAATCTTGTGTGTTTTTTTTCTTTATTTCAAGAAATAGTTTTGAAGAAAAAAAAAATTTGTTTGCTTTTTTCTGAAAGTTAATTAAGACTGAAGGATACCAGAAGAGAGTTTCTTAATAGGAGAACCTTAGATCTTCCAGTTATAAAGGGGGTGCAGGCTACATTGTCCAGAATGAATGTGGCCTCTACAGCTGTAACCCAAAAATGTAAAATTCGGAGGGGGGGGGTTGCTATTTTCATTATCTTTAACAAGGGGATGCTACATAGATGTGCATTATATGGACATAATTATTGGGCCACACAACCTTAACTTCAGTCCCATTGCCACAGGTTTATAAAATCAAGCACCTAGCCATGCAGTCTACTTTTACAAATATTTGTGAAGGAATGGGTCATTCTAAAGAGATCGCTGAATTCCAGCATGGTACTGTAATGAGATGCCACTGTTGCAACAAGTCAATTTATGACATTTCATCCATTCTAGATAGTCCATAATTAACAGTAAGTAGTAGTATTATGAAGTTGAGCCTTTAGGAGCTACAGCAACTCAACCACAAAGTGGCAGACCACTTAAAGGTATAGAGTAGGGTTGCCAAGTGCTAAGGTGCATAGTGCATAAAAGTCACAAATGCTGAGCTGCTCAATAACTGCAGCATTCCAAACCTGCTTTGACATTAACATCAGCACAAAAACTGTCCACCAGAGCTTCATGGCATCAATTTCCATGGCTGAGCAGCTGCATGCAAGCCTTACATCACCGGGCATAATGCCAAGTGTCAGACGGAGTGGTGTAAATCACACCACCGCTGGACTCTGGAGCAGTGGAAATGTGTTCTGTTGAGTAAAGAGTCAAAATTCTCTATCTGGCAGACTGATGGATGAGTCTGGGTCTGGTGGATTCCAGGAGGACGTTACCTGCCTGACTGCACTGTACCTGTAAACTATAAACTTTGGTGGAGGAGGAATATGCTAATTTAAGTGAAGGGAAATTTCAATGTTCTAGCTTACTAAGAAGTTTTGGAAAAATTCCTTGTTTCCAACTTTGTGGGAACAATTTTGGGAAGGTCCATTTTTGGTTCTAGCGTGACTGTGCCCAAGTGCACAAAACAAGTTCCATAAAGGCATGGTTGGTTGAGTCACATGTGGAAGCACTTGACTGGCCTACACAGAGCCCTGACCTGAACCCCACCAAACACCTTTGGAATAAATTAGAACAGAGACTGCAAGTCAGGCCCTCTCATACAACATCTGACCTAAGAAATGCTCTTCTGGATGAATGGGATAAATTTTGCACAGACACACTCCAAAATCATGTAGAAAACCTTCCCAGAAGAGTGGAAGCTGTTAGACATGGAAAAGGGAAGCCAACTTTATATTAATGCCTATGGATTTAGAATGGGATGCCATGAAATCTCCTGTATGTAGGCAGCCCAATACTTTTGTCCATATAGTTACAATTTTAAATTCTTTTGAACCCCTTCCTGTAAATATTAATGATACTGCAAGCTATGACTCATTTTACTGCATCCAGCATTAAACAAGCAGCAGATTCTTATACACACACTTAAGTTTCTATTTTTCAGCATTTAACTGCACTCCTAATATCTATTGTACGTCCTTTTTGGAAATAGGTGCAATCAAGGAAGTTTTTGCTGTTGTAAATCTTTAACCAACCAGTCAGAATGCAAGTACCTCATGGAAAGAATCAGCTATGCCGTGTAAGAAAAATTAAAAGGAAAAGATGTTGAACGTTGCTGTTCTGATATATCGTTGACTTAATAATACTGGCAAAAAAAAGGAAAAGAAAATGGACACATGTCCATGTAGAAGCGAGCATAATTATTTTGGTCATTCACTTTTATTCATTGAGAACTATGTCACAAATGCCCTCTTGGTGAATTGCAACCAATTTTGATATAATGGCCTCAATAGAAAGTGAATAGGCTCTTTACTAATTGGCTTGGCTACCACTCTAGCATTAGTATGTTATTAGCACAAAGACTTAAAGCAAGGGTCAACAGCTTGCTCACTTTTGTCAGAAGGTAACAAAATTAAGATACCTGTACTGCTGGTGGTAAGCAGTGTTTCCACACTTTGTGGACTGAATCCTTCATGTAGTTTATTTTGAAAGGCATGTTAGTGTTATTCATCCTCTTTGACTCAGTAAGAAAACAAGCGATAACCAAGTTGACAGTGCAACAACTATTAATTTTCAAGAGTTCATTGTCATAGATGTGAAGATCATCTAAGCTACATGAGAAAAAGTAAATAATTTGTGGGAGGAATTCAAGAGAAACTGTGTTTGATCTCACTATCTCTTCTATTTAACTTCAGCAGTTCTCCTGATGTGTCTGGAGCTCGGTAACTATCTGCTTCTTATTCATTTGCACATCAAAGCTTTGTGTGCTGTAGATAAGAAATGCACACGCACATAACAAACACACATAAACTTTAACCTCACCTGCTGCAGTACAACCATGTTAACTACTGACAAAACCAGCATGCTCCTTACAAGCTAACCACTCCTACTGCACCTTCAAAATGTAACCTTAGCACACACAAACTCAAACACACACACATGCTCACACACACCATTACTCTTTCTTTCTCTCTATCTGCTACATTTAATTCCCTTTGGAAAAGACAGGTGCAAACGTTGATTGAGCCTGAGCCAGATTTAGCCCCAGCTCTCAGTGTGCGTCCAGCTGTACTCTCCAACCCACTGAGATCGATGTCCAGCCAGCCAGGCAGCCAGCAGGCAGGCAGCCAGGCAAGCAGCCAGTCAACCAGGCTGCACCCAGCGGGCAGAGGGGGCCTACGGCTTCCCCTCGGCCCCAGATACAGCCGCGCTTCACTGGGCTCATTGGGCAGACCACAGCGGGGCACCACACAGTGCCAAGCCCAATCACTGCACCACTGATACAGGATGTGCTGCAGGCAGGACTGGGAGGGGACCCCAAAAAACCTGCTGGACTTCCACCCATTTTCCCTTTACAGCTCCTGCTAACACCACCTTTCCTCTACACACTCCTCCCCACTTCCTGCAGCTTCCTCTCCACCTCCACCTCTATTGAACCCTTGCTCCCTCCCTCCCTTCCTCCTCCTCTTCTCCCTTCCTCTCCTCGCTCCATCCATCTTGGAGCTACTTTGATTCGGGTCTCTCTCTTTTCCATCCTCCATCCTCCCAGCCCCAGCCGTTCTCCAGCCAACCACAGTTTCCTATTGATTTATTGATTGCTGTCTGCCTGTGGGAGAGCGGCCGCAGTCTCCCTCTGCTCTCCCCTGCATGGATTTGTCTTCCCTTTCCCCTCCTTTCTTCTCCCTCTCTCTCTCTCTCTCTTCACCCTCTCCATCTCGCCATCGATGCAGCAGCACTGAAACATGAATTAGAGAAAGCAGGGGAGTCCAATTTACCAGGAGAAATCGGATTCATCTTCTCCTCCGCTCATTTCTTCTGTCTCTCCCTCACTCTCTTTCACTTATACCGGTCTTTCTCCTTCATTTTATTCTTTCTCTTTGCTTTTCTCTGCCCATTTTGTCTGTTGTATTTTCACTCTAACACTGCTCCATGTGAACACTAATGACAAGACACTGATACAGTCATTTAAGATACTTTGTGGTATGGTTATACTATGATAAGCTATCTTTTTAATTTAATTCAGTTGTTTAAAGAAGTAGAAAATTCCTTATTAACGCTCCTGTCTTGCTAAGTGTCTGCTTTGTGGATAACTGCGGATGCTTTTTTCTTCAGGAGGAGGTCAGAGAGAGAAAATATAAAATACAGAACATACCATTATGCATTACATTTCAGACACTTTCATCTTCCAAAATGATATTGACTTGGACTGATGGAGGGGTTTTTTTTCAGACCAGATTTTCTTTGCTCCACATATTTAAGTTTCACAGCACAAAAATCACCATTCTAACTCCCTTTTTGCTTAATGCCCACTGCTGCAGTCCTACCAGCAGCTTGTGTGCAATCACAGAGTGCTGTAACTTTAATTATCACTCTTACTGCACCCTGAGGTATTTGGGCTTGTGTTCCGAGCTGAGGAGAGGCATGGTCTTATACGACACTGTCCCCCTGAAATGCAGGTTAGTGCTGGTCACCAAGAAGAGCATCTGATTATCTGACCTCTCGGGTCAACTCACAGCTCTCAGGGTTTGGAACAATAGGATCAGCTGTAATAGATGGACAGACAGAAAGATGGGGAGAAAGAATATGAGAAAGAAGTGCACCGTCAATTTATCAAATTTGCCCCATAATGTCAGTCATAGGGTAGATACAGTTTAGAAGGGCACACAAAATTATGACATACATGCAATAACACGCATATATTTATCTTTACATGTAGTAGACAAGAGATGGAAAAGTACCCAAAGGGTAAGTTCACCCAATTTACTAAAGACATTTTTTTCCTCACATTCCTGTGGTCACGCAGATACTTTTGCTTTTGTTTGCCCTGTTTTTCGAAGATTTTTGCCTTCTCCGCAAATACAAGGTGACTGGAATTCTATTTGTTCAGATTAACAGCAATATGCCAACATCAATGCCCCTTTTTGTCACCAAACATCTTTGTCCAACAGTTTTTATTCAAGCTATTTTCTTTTGAAGTAATAGTCCTTGTGAAAACTGCATGTTCCTAAACCAAAACTATCTGCGTATTTAAAGGACAAGTCAGAACGTGTGTTATTTTGACAGTGTTTGTTTTGCAAGTTTTATTTTGTGCAGATTTATACATTTAATACATTGTACTATAAAAAGTTTTTGATGGCTGAAAACATAAAATTAAACAACATCACATATACAGATTATAACTGTAATTGTGTTGCTTTGTTTGACTTGAAACTATCCCTTTACCTTTTCCCATGCATTGGAAATCTAGAATCTATGGTTTGTAGTTACAGTTAAGTGCACAGAGGTATGCCTTTTTTACTGAATACTATCTATCTGTGCTTTGAAATAAGCATTTTTGTGCCTTATCAGTTTGAATCTGAAATCCAGGTTTGTAAATTTGGTATCATTTCATTTGTGCCCAATCAAATATATAATGCGATCAAGAGCTCAAAGACTTTTATAAATGCATATTTCTAGCTTTCTTGCTTTGAAAATATCTCTTATTTTTTTCCATTCATTGGAAATATTGAATCAATGTTTCTACTTGCAGTTGAGTACACCGAGCTATTGCTTTTTTACTGAATACCATCCAAGTGTGTAGCAGCTGCCAAAGTTTGTCTAAGCTTGCTCCTGCTGCCAGAGAAACTCACTGGAAATCATGTTTCTTGTCCAGGAACGGAGCTTTATATAAGGACAAAATCCCATATGGGGATGAGAGGGCTGAGGAGGGAGGGAGGGAAGGTGTTGGTGGTGGTTGACAGCAGCTCTTCAAGAAAAGACTACAGCTCTGATTATAGCCCTGGTGCAGGACACTCTTTGTATTGATAAAATCCATACTCCCGAGATACGTACATCTGTGTGCGACAGGGAGCGTGAGATTAGTTTCCTGACTGGAACCTAGTTAATTCCAGGGAGGAAAAGACACTCCGCACCTGAGGCCCTGGAAGACACGGGGCACAGACAGGCCGGCTGCACAGACAGGGAAACATATACGCACGCTGTGGACACATGCTAAATGCTGAATAGAAATGTATGACTGCACACGTAAACACACACCCACATGCACTTTACACGCACGTGACACTAGTGCATACACACCAACACCTACATACACGGTCCCCCGGCCTGACGCCACAACCCAGGCAGGAGCAGGGGGGTAAGGTGTCTACAGGCCAGAGAGTGGCAGCACAAGGACAGACGTCTCCCTGGCTGTCTGGCTACCGACAGGTCTGCTCGATCAATATGCTGACTCTCTCTCTTCCTCCTTCTCTTCCCTCCTGCCCTCTCTTTCTCTCGTTGTCTTTTTCCTCAATCTTCATCACCTCTACTTTCTTTCCTCATTATCAATTTAATCTTTCCCCCTCTTTTCTGTCTTTTTTTTTAATTTCTTCTCCTTCACATTTGCCTTTTTTCTTTCTCACCTATTTCTGATCACTGCCTATTGACCACTATAACCCCCACCCCTTACCCTTGTGCACACCCCAATCCTACTCCCCTAATCTTCTCCTGTACTTCTTTCAACTGTTCATCACTCATGCTAGGGAGAATGAGCAAGAGTGTATATTTAACACACTCAAGGCCTTCAGCCACCTGAGCCAAAGCACCTTACACAATGCAAATCTATTACTGGAGAAATTATTGACCATAATCTCCATCAGCAGAGCTTTAAGTATGAACAGACTAAAATAAACGTAAATGGTTCTGCATTCCGCTCTCACACTGAAAGACATAAAGTGCACATTAAAAACAGCTCTGTTAAGAAAGGTCTCTACACAGCGCTGCTCTTCTCAGGTGCTCGGGAAGAAGAACAGGACACATAATTGTGAAAGTATCTTTTATATTCTGCTACACACGCTTCATTTCCACTGCTGTTTAATGCAAGTTTCTGTAATGTGTCTTTCAGTCTTTATTTGAGCATGTAGTCCCATTGAGATCAAGAACATCTTCTTCAATAAAGCTTTGAAGGATAAAAGGAGGACGAGAATGTTAGAGCAAATGAAAGGGATATGAGAGTTTACAAAGAGTGGAGGATCAGCTCAGACAGCTTTTAACACTTTCATTCATTCTGGTGAAAAGGGGCCTATCCTGTGTTCAGTTTCAACATAAATGTATAGTGACATATAACTAAATTAGAAGTTCTTCGATCAGCCATGTTTAACAGTTTTCCACCCACCCTCAAAGAAAGTCACTGTTCAGTTAGTGTCAACGCTGAAAAGCAGTGTTCAGACTGCGTGTGTGGCTGAGTTTTCAGAGGGCCATTATGTGTAGTTTGGTGTCTGTGATGGTTTTTTTGGCATGACCTCACCCACCAGAGGAGCGCTCACACGTCTCTAATCTCTTTTAAATGGGATGCCTCACTTTCCCATCACGCGTTTTTTCCTTGTGGCCCCTGGGTAATAAATCTAATGCTCTAAACTTCTACTACATCTCATTGCTGTTTCTCCCCCCACCAAAAAAGGGAAACTATGCGCTTTATGTTCTCTTGAACTTCGTTACGTTGTGCCAGAAAGGAATGATTTCACAGGAAAATGTATATATCGGCTTTGATTTTTGTCTACTTTCTCGCAATATGGGCCTGCTCTAGTGGAATAAAAATTGATTTTTTTAAGCTTTTTGTGCATTAGCTTTTAAATTTGAGATTGTATTTGCAGAACCTGTTTGTGATCAATGAGAGAAATCAAGATTTATAGCCGTGATGTAATATACACGGAACAGCAGCATCTAACTGCATGAGACGGCCATAACATCCTGTTTTAAGAGTGTCTGTACAGTATCTATCTATCTATCTATCTATCTATCTATCTATCCAGCTATCTATCTATCTATCTATCTGCAAAAAATTCGTGCTGGGCCTTGTCAGTCTAGTTGTCATTATATCTAGTATTATTTCATTCCTGACAAAGCAAATTTAGTGTGATTAAGCACTCAAAAAGCTATATAGTGCATATTTCCAGTTTTCTTAACTTAAAAGGGGGATAACTAAAAGCAAAATAAAGAAACAAAATATCAGCATCTACCGTCCGCTAAATGGTTATTTCAAACATCTTTATCAGTATTATCCCCGAATTTCAGTCTGTGCATCCCTACCTATGACTTACCTTCAGCCTTGAACGGCTAAATGAGATAAAAGGAGAGAATCTGTTTCCCTTCACTCCTCCTAATTACCCCTCATCATCATCATCTTCATCGCCTGCCTCTTTATTTCTGAGAAAGCCTCTTTAACCACTATGTTTGATGTCCTGGCTCTCTGTCTCCAAGTTTGGAGTGCTTCCTTGAAAACCAGCAAGTGGCCTTTCATAAATACACATACAAATACTGTAAACAGCCCCACACCAACTCAAGCACGCATACACACACACCCATAGACATGAAGAAAGCGAGAGACTGCCCTTGTTCCAGACTGTCCATTGTGTGTATCTGCAGCCTTGAAGAATCTTGAGGAGTGTCTTAAAAGCATTAAGAGGTTCTAAGAGGGACACACAAACCAACACACACTCTAATGGCCTCACATTAGCTGTCAGCAGCAGGGGAGACACACACATGCAGGGGAGACAGACAAACATGCGCATACTTCACAGGGTCCTTGCGTCTGTGCAGTCTTTTAAGAGAAGAGGACAGTACTTTTTAGTTAGTCAAAAATCTCAATATTATGTATCTGGCACTGAAACAAGCACAGTATGGTCATGTTGTGTGTGTGTCAGTGGCTCAGAACAAATGTATGAATGCTGGATGATTGAGACCAAATCAAAATAAAAAATCAAACGGACCATAAATAAGTCTGTCAGCATTCCACACTAAGGTGCTGTTTTTATGTCATATCTTTTCTGTGGTGTAATTCAATTTCTTCAAAGGGTTTAAATCATTCACTACAAAAACTGTAACTTTACTGACTTCCGCAAATTCTGTACAACAAATACAAAGAACTTCTCTTTTCAAAAGGATGAAGTGCCAGATGGCGTAACTTATGATTGGAATTTACAAAATACAATACCTTTACCATTCAACTACTTTTTTCAAAGCTCCACATCAAGTGTGGTAAATTTAAAAAAAAAAAAAAAAAAAAACATATTATTGTTATTCATGCAGTTCTGCAAATTTACTTCTGCATTCTTTAAAATTCAACTGAGTGACAGGTTTTGGGTTACAAATAGTAGCGGTTTCTGACACTTATACTTCTAAGGTGTATGCAGAAGAGGATAAGATCTGACAATGTTGAAGCCCCAACAGCATTTGTTATACACGTTCACCAGCCACTTTATTAGGTATATCTGTTCAACTAATTGTTAACACAAATATCGAATCAATCAATCACATGGGAGCAACTCAGTCCATTTAGGCATATGTGACTTTGAATGTGCCATGGTTGTTTGTGTCGGACAAGATTTAGAGTATTTCATAAACTGCTAATCTACTTGGATTTTCCCACACAACCATCTATTGGGTTTATGAAATAGTAAAATGAGTTGAGTCAAATGTCCACCTGTAAAAGTTGGTTGTCCATCCACTTCATATGCTCTGGCACCAACCCTGTGTATACTGTAGTATTGCCTATTCCCTTTGGGGCTAATTATACACAACTGGTTGAAGACTGACTCTTCTCATATACCACTGTTTTTAGAAAGAACTTTTTAGTTTACATTTGTCTGTCTCTGCAAGAACACTAGTCAGCTAAGAGTCATTCGCAGCATGTTAAAGATCTACCCTGAGATTTCAGT
Organism: Etroplus canarensis; assembly: GCA_015106775.1. Taxonomy (NCBI): domain Eukaryota; kingdom Metazoa; phylum Chordata; class Actinopteri; order Cichliformes; family Cichlidae; genus Etroplus; species Etroplus canarensis. The sequence goes on from VUQH01013288.1 coordinate 20,090, forward strand.
GGCATTTTTGTCAGCTTACTATAAGGGCCACTCCAAAAAGCTTCAGTGTTAATTTAAAAGTTCTTCATGGAAAAGCCTTTGGTTCAAAAATGCTAGCTTATGCCTTTGTTTTGTTTTGTTTTTAAAAAAACATTTTATTTGGCTATTAAATGGTTGTGATCAGATAACCACATAGCGTACACTCCAGGTACAAAGGTAAGTGGTAAATTTTGAAATATTAAAACATCTCCATGCCTTTTATGTCAATCTACATGTAAATGATGCTGTTCATTAGGTTGTGTCTCAACATTTGTACAAGCTTCTGGTCATTGGTCCAGTGATAAGCAAGATGGCCTCACATTAAGAAGGATTTGAATTTAAATCCTCTGGTTGTCTGAAGGGTTTACAGAGGTGTTACAAAGCTTATTAATGACCTGAAAAGACAAAATTTCATATTTCACTTTTTAACCATACTCAACATGGTTTAGACGTCTGGAAAGTTGTCTGACAAAGATTTTTGCTGCTCACAACGTGAGAGCAGCTTAATAGTTGGTGTGGTGTTCTTTTTGCTGATTGTTAATTAGCAACATCTTACAATAAATTGATTTACAAACAGCACTTTTTCCAAAACAACTCTGGCTTATGAAAATGTTGCTTTCCTTAGTTTAGACATTGACTTTTTTGATCCAGTTGCAGTTTAGCTATCCTTCAACTCATCCTCTCATAGCGTGTCGTCACTACACAGCAGAATAGTACTAAACCGCTCCTGATTCAGTTAAACAGTAATGTGGGGGCTTCATTTTTTTTCTTTTTGCTCAGGTTTTATCGAAGAGTTTTCTTTCAGATCATCCTCTCACTTCAACACATCCACATTTGCTGCCATTTATGCATGAAATTTCAAATGTTTTTGATTTTTCATAAGACATTTTTTTAAATTCTGAAATCTGTAAAATTTATATCTGTGAAGGCCACACTTAAAGCCGCACACAACTATAATCAGTAACCCCTTCACTCCAAAACTTTGATTGGCATATTTTAGTTAGTTTAGTTCAATTTTGATACACACTGTAAACACACGTAAAAAACATACCTTTTTTAATAAATAAAAAAAAGAATTGTGCTTATTTTAGGCTTTGGTGAAAATACAGGAATTCTGTCCGTGGCATGTACACTTACTTAATTTTATTTTCTGTTGTATTAATTTCTTTCTCTTGTGGAGGGTGCAGTTGGTGCTGAGGTCACCTTAATATAAAGAACTCCTAATAAAGAAAGTGTAAACTGGGATGTGTCAAATCTCACCACACCAAGGAAGGATAAGAAGAATAATTTACATAAATATGTTGTTTATTTTGGTGGCATGGTGGACAATGCTTAGCGCTGTAGCCTCATAGCAAGAGGGCCCTGGGTTCAATTTTGCAGATCTGCTAGTGCCGTTCTGTATTGACTCTGCATGTTCTTCTTTTGCCTGCCTGAGTTCAATGTATGTGTGTAATATGTGTTCACCACAGCCAATTTCATCCTTTCTGCAAAATCCACTACCATCTGTCCCTCCACATTCCTCTCCTTAACACCATACCTACCCAACACCTCCTCATCCCCTCTGTTCCCTTCACCTACATGCCCACTGAAGTCTGCTCCAATCACCACTCTCTCTCCCCTGGGAATACTCTCTACCACTTCATCCAACTTACTCCACAATTCCTCTT
>VUQH01013289.1:1219-16091 GCA_015106775.1 Etroplus canarensis
TTTTTTCTCCCCCTTTTTTTTTTTTTTTTTTTTTTGTCTGGCTGATTCTCTCAAATTTCCTGGCAGTCCTTAGGAGGGGTCTCTCTGGAAGGAGATCACACGGCTGCAGGTCAGACCAGTTTAGACACACTTCCTTTCACAGCTGGACAGAGAGAAAGAGGAAATAGAGGATATAAAGGGAGTTGCACAATTACACCTGCAGATTTATGCACTGTCCAGAGCCTCTCTTTAATCCCTCAGTCAAACTTTTATCTAAAACATGAGTCACTGAAAAAATAAACAGATGACCGTGTCACCAAATTGAAATCTGATTCAGTTTCCATGCTTCTATAAATAGAGTTTCTAGGAGGCTATTGTGGCCCATAAGGTTCTTTAATCTCTGTCCTGTGTGTCATTTAAATCCTCCCAAATGAGAGAGGAACAGATGGATCGGCCAACCCTGTATCTGAGCTGACACGCTCCAACTGATAGATTCTTCTCTTCTCTTCTCTTCTCTTCTCTTCTCTTCTCTTCTCTTCTCTTCTCTTCTCTTCTCTTCTCTTCTCTTCTCTTCTCTTCTGATAGAAACAAACATGATTAGTAGATGCTATTTATAAACACAGGTGGGGTGTCCAGATGTCCCATGGGCCTTTTGCTGAATAAACCCTCCCTCTGTGTCAGTTTTCACTGTGCAGCTTCATAACAAATCATGAGGATGTTGAATGATTTGATTTCTCTTTGTTTGTCTAGAGTGTAATGTTTTGCCATTGGGAGGGAAAATAAAACCACAGTGCCAGTTTGACACTCCCAATAGCAATAATATTTGTACATATTTCCCCTTGGTGTTTGTTCAAATAAAGCACTGATTTTGCCTTTTCCTCAAGTCATTTTTAAACTGAGGAGAGTGTCCGTTATACATTTGTGGAAAGTCAGAAGTCATACTTAATTTGAATGTCGTCTACCTGTAACTTGGGTTGGGCAGTAGGGCCAAGAATCTTGATGGTTTTAGGCTTGAATGGTCATGCGTGATACACACTCACTGGCCATTTCTTTAGTTACACTTTCCTAGTACTGAGTTGGACCCCTTTTTGCCTTCAGAACTGCCTTAGGTCTTTGTGAAGAGATTTTGGTCCATATTAACATGATAACATCACACAGTTGCTGCAGCTTTGTTGACTGTACTGTACATCCATGATGTGATTCTCAGTCCGCCACAACCCAAAGGTGCTCTACTGGATTGAGATTTAGTGACTGGTTTCTTGTCATGTCCAAGAAACCCGTTTGAGATGATTTAAGCTTTGTGACATGATGTGTTATCCTGCTGGATAACAGACGATGGGGACACTGTAGCAACATATTTACAATCCTCTATTGTCAAATTGTGATGAGTCTGTAGTGTAGTCGTTTACTATAAAAATCTCTGCCAAATTACCTATGTGGGCAAAAGCAGCAGAGAGTCCTCTTGCTGCTTTCGCCCATCTTTTTGAAGATTCAGTATGTTGTGTGTTCAGAGATGCTCTTCTGCATACCTATACAAAACACCTACGTATTTTGGTATGTGTGGGTTAAAATGTCTTGGTATTAACAATGCATTTTAACCCAGAGAACCGTGGCTCACTGGATATCTTCTGTTTTTTGAACCATTCTTTGTAAACCCTAGAGATAGTTGTGTAAGAAAATCCCAGTAGGTCAGCGTTTTCTGAAATACCCAGACCAGCCCATCTGGTACCAAGAACCATGCTACCTTCAAATTCACTGAAACCACTTCCCTGTTCTGGTGCTCAGTTTGAACTTCAGTAGTTGTCTTGGCTATGTCTACATGCCTAAGTGCATTGAATTGCTGCCATGTAAGAGGCTGAAGAGACATTAGTGTAAATAAGCTGCTGAACATGTATACCTAATGAAGTGGCTGTTAATGTATATCTTGGTATTTACTACAAAAACAGCATGAGATATCATTAGCACTGTATAAATGCTATGAATATAAAATACATTTTCATTTAGTAGGGGGATAGCTCAGTTTCTCTGAAGTGGGATTTGTAAGAGATTCTGATCTAAACCAAAGCTTTGTACTGCTGTGGATTTGATTAGCAGCAATACGGATTTTGACCAGCTGACAGGAATTAATATTCGTTGATGTGTATGCTGTAGTTACAGTTTCACCTTTTTGCCTGCTCTTTCTAATGAGGACATGAAACTGTTCAACTCAAAATGAGAATTTTACCTTTAACAAAACATGGGACAGGTTCATGTACTGCTGCCTTAATTTTTTAGCTGATGTTTTTGTGACTTTGGTGTTCAAACAGGTTAGTTCAGATTGGAAGTTGCGCATTAAAATGCAGAAGTCACATGAAGGAGACCAGCTACCTCATTTGCTGTGAGTTAAAAATTGCGGTATTTATCCACAGAGTCCGGTGCTTTAAAGAGAGATTTTTTTTAAATGACCTGGTATTTTTAAAGTGCTTTTATACTCTTAGCATTCAAAGTGCTTTCACACATTTTAATGGTTGTACTGGGTGTATTTTAGGGTTCAGCTGAGGGATGCTTTGGCATGTGGGCTGGAGAAGCTAGGGATTGAGCCACCAGCTTTTCTGTTGGAGGACAACCTGCTCTGCCACAGCCATCCCAACCACAGCTGTTCTTCCATCAGATTTAAGGACCTTTTGTCTTTGTTGTCAGCCATGTAATTTTAAAATCAACGTACAACTTCAGCCTTCAAATTGTTATTTCTTATAACATTCCTGCCCCAGCAGGAAAACTTTGAAAGTGAGTTTGAGGTGCAGAGCGAGGGTGCAGGAAATTGTAATTAGACGAGAACTGCAAAAACTTTAATGAAGAAACACTTAATGCAGTGCAACATCAAATTATATTGATATGAATAATAATGTCTAATTCTAAATCTCTTGAAAATATATTGGCATATTTTACAAAACAAAATAATTGATATGCTGCCAAGCTTCACTTGTCACTTTGTAATAAGGTGCACTCATGAGGTTTATGCTGATATATCACTTCTTCAGTGACATCTGTTATATTTCTCTTCTGGTGAAGTTTCAGTTAGACTTAGAACTAATTTAATAAGATATCTAAAGCATCTTGTCCATGATGATTTAAAACCTTTTCACACAGATAACTGGAATCATTATCAGTGTAATCAAACATTATCAATCACTGCTTACTGAACAGGATCATATTTGTTTGGACTCTGATGGTTTTGTCTGTGTTTGCAGCTAGTGGTAACTTGGTGTCCCTCCAGTGTAGTGCTTTATGCATTTGTCTTACAAATGAAAGGTCCCTGGTTCAATTCCAGGTGGGGGAAAAAGCCACTCTCACCATGGAGGGTTGCATCAGGAAGGGAATCTGGCGTAAAACCTCAAATTACCAGTGTAGATTAATCTGCTGTAGTGACCTCTTATGGGAAGATACTAAGGAGCAGCCGATGGTTTTTTTTTGTTTTTTTTTTTAATTGCAGTTAGTTGTAAACTTAAAGGTAGATATAGAGGATGTACTAATTTGTCAGCTGTGTGGCGTATGTTACGGTCATAATTTATGCTGTTTTCCAGTCTCCTCTTCAAATCCGGATGTAGTGACACATTTTCTGGAAATATGATGAACAATGTAATTCAAGAGTAACTAATCTGATGCTAATCCTGGTTTTTGACAAAACTGGCAAATCAGATTCTTTTGTTACAGCAAGTAAAAGATTCAGATTAAGGTAAACACAAGAAACATACAACTGATATGTTAAATAAGTAGGCATTTTAAAGTTCAACAATGTGTTTTCTGTGTGTTTCATACAGATTTTTTGGGTCTAGAATTGCTAAAAATGGCTTTTTTGATAGTAAAGTTTCCTGATCCCTGTTCACATGGTACCATAAATGAAAAGTCAAGCTCGTACTTTCCAGGCAGACTTACTGTATCATTCATTACCTGATTAGTCCTCTACATTCACTCTTTTGAACCAGGATAATGTTAATATGAAATACCTGCACATCTTCTCATTATTGTGGCAGACCCTGTAACCTCCCATCCACGTGCATCCAGCTGGGATCTCAGATAACACCCCTCCCACAGTCCACCATAAACTATTGGACATGCAAGTTAAGTGGGCAGCTCGCTGTGTTGCCCCATGCAGAGGGAGATGGAGGGTCTGTCTGAGACAAAGACCTCCAATTGACATCTGAACAATGGAGCGGGCACACAGCAGCCTCCTGACTGAGGAGAGAAATGGCACAATAGGTCTTTTTCTGTAGCGCCAGGGGTGGAGGAGCTAGTACTTTAGCTTAGCTGCTTTGAGACATTATTGTGATTCTGACTATTCAGTATTTATGTACATGTGCATCTGCCTGATGGTTTCTCTACTTTTTTTTTTTTTTAGCAGACTTAAAATGTAAATTATTCATATTTTAGAGTTTATTCATGGACTATACTAGCTCGAAATAAACATGTAGTCTAAATGTTACATATAGTGTTTGGTTTTAAGTTATTTGGATTTATTAGGACCTCAAGGCAGCAATAAAATAACATGCATTCCTGTAAGTTGCCAAGATGGAATTTACTTTATGATTTAGTATGATGATATTATACCATCATTATTATAACTGTGCTTTAGATGCTGAAAAGTCTGCACTTAAGAGCTCATATTAATAATTAAACTTTGATAGCTCTGATGTAGATGCTTCAAGTATGCAACATCCCCTTAGCTTTGTCACATGCTGTTTACATTCAGGTAGTTAGAACTTAATCAGAACTTGATCATAAAATAGAAATTAGCATTGGTTTACACTGAACAATCTGATTTTTCTTAAGTCGTCCCTCCCTGTGCAGGACATATGCATGTCAGTGTTACCCATGACACTGTGTCAGTTAGTGCACAGCCTGCCATGCACATATCTAAACACATAGGAATGAGCTAATCTGAGCGTGTGCCTTGCTATTTAACATTCTTAAAATGTTCCGTTCTGTTGTTTCCTGTTTTCTTTGTGCTTGTTTTTTGTCTGTGGGTGTGGAGAAATGACCATAAGCCAGAATTCAGTTTATATTTCCATGGGACATTGCAAGTGATGGAAGATAAATCTAATCAGATGGATTTTTTTTCCTAAATAGAGGCTGTTTTCTGCACTGGAAGAACCCGAATGTCATAGTGAGACTGTTTAGGGAAGATAAAATGGATTGAAAAAGTCAAGGCTCCTAACCTTTTATATTTATATGATAAACAAAATGAGTGGCATGGGCATCCATCATCAGCTTCACCAGTAATGTTTTGGTTGACGCTCAAGGACCTTTATATTGACTAGTGTACTCATTTGCTGCAGCAGCAGAGTGAGGAGGTCTACTTAACCTTTTCATTGCCAGAGTCAGCAGGCAAAATATGCTTTTGGGGTTGTTTGTGAATGCAGCAGCAGAGGTTTGGCAGCTGTGAAGAAAGAGGCCATTCTTCTGTGGAGAGAAACTGGCAACCTAGGCCACTTTGGACAGGAAGGAAGTGAGACAGGCAGCCTCCGCCAGAGCGAGAAGCAAGGAGAGAGAGAGAGAGAGAGAGAGAGAGAGAGAGAGAGAGAGGGGACAACTGTAGGGCACAGAAAGTTGGAGTGCATGAAAGGTAGCCAGAGCCACATGATACGTTCAACACAGCGTGGACAACCAAACGTCATGCATATATGTTGGACTGATAATTTTAAAAAAAACATCTGCATAGATTTGCTTCCGTCCAGCCACAAGAGCCTTCGTGAATTTAATCAGGGGCTCATCCCAAAAGTGTGTGGTGGTAATGAGGTCAGATCTTAGTGCAGACCAGTGAAGTTCTTCCACAGCAATCTGGGAAAACCCCTTTTGTTTTATTTGTTCTTTTTTGTGGAGCTGATTTTGTACACCGAGGCATTGTCATGTTGAAAAAGGAAAGGGAGAAACAAAAACTCTTGACACGCATTTTGAAGCCTGTTCTTGTCTAAAATATCATTGTATGCAGGAGATGATGCAAACATACCAAAAAAAGTTCAGTCCTAGGAGAACAGCAGAAACAGGATCTAACACAGGACACATTAATAGTGAAAATCCTCACATGTAACGTGATATTGTAACATCAACTCAGTGTCAGTGTTTGCATTTCAGTGTTGTATAAACTTTACTTTAATGCTGGCAAATGTTTAGGTAGTCATAGATGACAAGTGTACAGCAGTGATAAAGTACAAGTGTAATTAAAACTTACTGCTTTGATTCAGATTTTTCTAGAGATTACAAGTTAACAGTTTATCCAGTTAATATTACACTATATGGACAAAAGTATTGGATCACCTACACATTACAAGCACTGGGGCTTTTATGACAACTCAATCTAAACCCATATGCATTAATATGGAGTTGGTCCACCCTTTGCAGCTATAACAGCTTCCACTCTTCTGGGAAGGCTTTCTATAAGATTTTAGAGTGTGTCTGGGAATTTTTGCCCATTTATCTAGAAGAGTATTTGTGAGGTCAGACACTGACATTTGATGAGTGGCCCTGGCTCACGGTCTCGGTTCTAGTTCATCCCAGAGGGGTTCACTGGGGTTAAGATCTGGGCTCTGTTAAGGCCAGTTAAGTTCTTGCACACCAAATTCATCCAACCACATCTTTATGGACCTTGCTTTGTGTACTGGGGCAGAGTCCTGCTGGGACAGCAAACGACCTCACCTAAACTGTTCCACAAAGCTGGAAGCATGGAATTGTCCAGAAGTGTCTTGGTAAGCTAAAACGTTAAGACTGACCTTTCCCTTCTACCACTCCATCTTATGCTTGGTATTGTGCTTGGTGATGTAAGGCTTGCATGCAGCAGCTCGGCCATGGAAGACCATGCCTTGAAGCTCACAGCAGACAGTTTTTGTGTTGTTGTTAATGCCAGAGGGGGTTTGGAACTCTGCAGTTATTTAGTCAGCAGAGTGTTGGCAACTTTAACATGCTATCCATCTCAGCACTCGCCAACCCCACTCTGTAACTTTACGTGGCTTGCCACTTTGTAGTGTCTGGGTTTCCTAAGCACTTTCATTCCAGTAATACCACTTACAGTTGATGGTGGAATATCTATGAGGGAAGAAATTTCATAATTTGACTTTTAATAGCAGCATCCTTTACATTATCAGTGAGATCTTTAGAATGACGCATTCTTTTACAAATGTTTGTAAATGCAAACTGAATGAAACACCTGAATTCAATGTGGTCTAGTGCTTTTGTCCATGCATTGTTTTTTCCTTTTCTGAATTACCTGCATTAATCTTGTCTGGTTGGCAATTAGACCTCTAAAACTAAATCTGAACAAACTACGCTACCTTGACTGCTATCATGACATGAATTTAATTTTATTAAATTTTTTAAGTATTTTGGCATTGTTCCCTTCTCTCTACAAGCAGTCAAGCCAAATATCAAACTTTCTGTTTAATGGCTGAGTCAATGTGTGTTTCACATTATTTTTAGCTGAAGGAACGATGAGATAATGCAATGACAAGGTGCTCGCCATGTGTCCATCTGTTTGTCCATCATCTTAGAGTATTGATTAGATTTTAGTGAAACTTACACACACGGATCATCCAATGGGTCCACCCAAATTGGGCTCATCATATTTGTGTCTTACAACCACGTTTCCATTTTCACAAGAATCACTACTTCTAAGAGTATTGGTCTTGGCTTGTAATGCTCATAATGTGATGTGTTTGTGTGCAGCTCTGCCATCTGGAAGGCACGGGTGGGGCCTGCTTATCACCGTTATGCTAACATGAGCATTATGTTCAAGGCTATAATGCGCTAATGCATTCATATATTTTCATTCTTTTTGCAGCCATGGTTACTACTGAACATCCAGTCACAATGCTCCTGAAGTCAAGCACTTTCATTTGGCGGTGAACCAGATTAATTTGCCATCAGTATGACAGTTTTTGAGCCTCCTTGACTTCAGTGTATGTTAATTCTCTTTAGTTGGTACAATATAGAAAACCAATGAGAAGAAAACATCACTTCTTTTGTGTACGTCACATACTCTATTTACAATAACCTGTGCGCTGTTATGGATCGTGAGCCGAATGAGCTACGTCACTGATGTTGCAATTCATAAAAAAGCCTGTGTTAATCTTTTAAAGTATGTCTTTAGAATTATTGCCAGACCATGAGTCCAGTCTGTGTGTTGTGCATTGGGAGTGGTTATTATGATGATACAATATAAAAAATAAAAAATAAAATTACTGTTTTCCCCTATTTAATATTTGTTGTTATATTTTAAATTTTCTCTGTCTCTAGGTTTGAGAAGGGGAGGATCTACACCTACATTGGAGAGGTGGTGGTGTCTGTGAACCCTTACCGAGCCATGAACATATACGGCCGGGACATCATAGAACAGTACAAGGGCCGTGAGCTCTATGAGAGGCCGCCCCACCTGTTTGCCATTGCTGATGCTGCTTACAAAGCCATGAAGAGGAGGAATAAAGACACTTGTATTGTCATCTCAGGTATCACAAGAAGCCTCCACCCCCCTGTATGGGCCAGACGAAAAGCACATTTACATCTACAAAGCACTTGTCGGAGCAGTTTTTGTGCTGTTTACTTTCTCTCATCTCCTCTCATAACTGGGATGTTTTCTCTCTTCAGTTCAGCTGAAAGTGATGAAAAACAGTTCACCTCAGCCTTTTCTAAAACAAATGTTTCATGTGGTCACAAGCTGCGTTGTGACAGCACAAAGGGGTTTAAGCACCACTCAGTGGTCAGAGACGGAAATGAGACCCTTAAAGTCCTGATACCAGGCCATGGATGCATGTCATAGAAGGCATGTGGTTTAGTAGAATCATGTCAGTAAAAGAATAAAATTAGTATGGTGCAATGAAATACGTTTGTACATAAAATGAATATAAAACAAAAACTGCAATTCAGGGTTTGGTTATGGGTCTTGGTCAGTGAAATGTCATCTTTTAAATGGCAGCAACATATAAAATGTCTTTGTATTTTCAGCTATTTAAACTGCTTGTAGTCTGTTGGTTAAATTTGCAGCGCGTGCAACCCACTGCAAAATTATAGCCGCCAGCTTTATTTTTGGTTATTCAAAAACAACCATTGCATTCTGCTGTTTATTTCAGGGGAAAGTGGAGCAGGAAAGACGGAAGCCAGCAAGTATATCATGCAATACATTGCTGCTATTACCAATCCTAATCAGAGGGCTGAAGTTGAAAGGTGAGCAGCTATTACGGACACTGTTAGTACATAAACACATGGTGAATATTATCAGACAGGGAGTTGTTTTCTTGTGCATTCCAGTTGTTATACATGCTCACACCTGATGCAGAGAAAATTCACCAGAAATTTATCACGAATGTAAACAACAGTGCTTTGCTTTTTCAAATAAATAACCAGGTACACATAATGGAAGGTGTAAACTGTGGCAAAAACTGTCAAATCTCTCTAAGGTTGCAAACAGATTCTCTAAATCATAGAGAAAAATACTTTAACATGTGCTTTGCATCAGCCCAGTGCACCGACGAATACCTCAGATCTTATCACAGCTGTTGTGGTTAGAATTAAGTCATTCCTTTATTTCAAGAATTAATTTAGCCAGGATCAAAGGCTTTGAGATCCATGAGCTCAGTCAGGCTTAGTCAAAGCCACCGATAACTGAGTGGGTGTGAAATGTTCCTGTACATACAGAAGTTGTTGCATCATATTACAGTATGATCATATTTCAGTCTCTTAGAATCATCTGGATAATAAGGAGATCGATCAGCTTTAATATACATTACACCAAATGTACTGCAGGTGTAGATAAGTTTCGGTGCTGGAAAAGGCTTTAAGGTCAACGGTACAACTGTACTAATCAATATAAAGTGCTGACAATACAATTTCAACATTGGGCAATAGATTACATCTGCAAATGCACTTACACTAAGCAATTATTAAGCACAGAGTAATATGTAGGTCAAAGATAAGATTTGGTTCTATCAGCAAATGCACATATACAACAAACACAGGTGAAGACATACTATATAATATATTTTTGACTAATTTCAGTCAAAAATAACAGGTCAAACTGTTTTTGTGGCTAGTATAGATGCTGTGCAGAGATTGTTTAAAGGACACAGCTGTTGAGTTCAGCCAAATGGTTCCATTAACTTTCAATGCTTGGAGGTCACAGACTCATGACTGTAACAGCTTATTATATCGCAGATTACTGGTGACTACTGTCTCATGTTCACGCATGCACATGTTTATATTTATCTGACTGTAATGAAACAGTTCATTTTATCAGGTGCATGTAACACTTATGACAGGTTTTAATAACAGTGTTTATCTTGTTAGATAAAACAGATATTAACAGTTAGTTTACCTATGGGAAAATAATTTGCAGTTGAAAGAAGGTGATAAATTCCAACACATCACAATAAATTTTATTGCAAAATGTTTAAAATTGCAAGAATGTCATGAGTTTAAGTATAGTGATGATAATGTATTGTACAAACTGTGGTGATTCCCACATCTATATATACATAGTCAGTGGTTATGTGTAGTTTTTGCAAGTTTGCATATCTGTGTATAGAATACACTCACTAGCCAATTCATTAGACACACCTTGCTAATACTGGGTTGGACCTCTTTTTGCCTCCAGAACTGCCTTAGACATAGATCCCTCAGAGGTTTTGGTCCATATTGACATGATATTATCACACAGTTGCTGCAGATTTGTCATCCATGATGAGAATCTCTGATTCCTCTGAATCTCAAAGGTGCTCTGGATGGTGACTGTGGAGGACATTTGAGTACAGGTAAATTCAATGCCATGTTCAAGAAACCACTTTGAGATGGTTGGAACCTTGTGACATGGTGTGTTATTCTGCTGGAAGCAGTTTATCAAAACATGTGTTCACTGTAGCCATAAAAGAATGGACATTGTCAACAACAGTACTCTGATAGGCTTTGGTTTTTAAACAATCCTCAAATGGTACTAAGCGTGCCAAGAAAATATCCACCACAACCACCAGCCTGAACCAACGATGAAAGGCAGGATGGATCTATGTTTTCATGTTGTTTATGGCAAATTCTAACCCTGCCATCTAAATGCCACAGCAGAAATCTAGCCTTATCACACCAGGCAATGTTTTTCCACTCTTCTGTTGTCCAGTTTTGGTGAGCTTTTGCAAATTATAGCCTCAGTTTCCTTTCCTTAGCTGCCTGAAGTGGCACCTAGTGTAGCCAGTCTGCTTGAAGGCTCATATGCTTGTCTGCTCACCCTAGTTCTAACAGGTGGTTATTTGAGTTTCTGTTGTCCTGTCAGCTTGAAGCCATTTGACCATAATCCTCTGACCTCTGGCATCAACAGTGTATTTTTACCCAGATAACTGCTGCTTACTGGAAATTTTCTCTTTTCCGGACCATTCTCTGTAAACCATAGATGGTTGTGTCAAAAATTCCAGCAGTTTCTGAAATACCCAGACCAACCAATTTGATACCAAAAACCATGCAATGTTCAAAGTCACTTCCCTGTTCTAATGCTTGGTTTGAAATTCAGTTGCTGCCAGGTGATTGGCTGTTAACATATGTGTTTATGAGCAGTTCAATTGGTATACCTAATGAAGTGGCCAGTGAGTGTATAAATTTTATTGTGATAATCTAGGATGCTTTTTTTGTCCTCTTTTGGCTGGCATGTGTCCCTCTTGGTTTTGGTGTGCTGGTAACTTGCAGCTGAATTGGGGCTCCAAAAACAACCTCTTTTTTTATGAAAAATGTTGTAATTGCCATGCCAACACGCCAGAGGGGAAGCCCCCAGTTTCCCACAACCTGTTTATATTTTATTCTGGTGAAGTGCCACATCTGGGTCTATAGAAGAGTTTCCTTATCAACATTATGAATCACTGTTTTTAAAATGGCTGAACTTAAACTTATTTTGTTAGTTTTATTTATTCCTTTATTTCAGTTTAGCTGGTTGCTTTTTTTAGTTGTGTGAAGGGAACCTGCAAAATGGGAATTTCATAGCTCAGTGCAACCACTGTGTTTTTGCTGTGTACATGATAATACACTTCTTGAGTCTTGAATCTTTTAAGGCAGCTTTTTCTGTTTCTCTGACTGTAAGCCTGAAATGACCATATTTGGGATATCTGCATTCATTGACATCATACAGATCCAAGAGAGAAAAAAACAGTGAAACCAAGAAGTGTGAGGCTTGAGCTTTTTTCTCACTCTGATTACTTATACACACACTGATCTCACTAGTTGAAATTTTGAATGTTTAACATAAGTATCCACCATTGTAAGCTTATACAACATATACTGTATACGGCGAAAAATAAGGAGACACATACCCAGTCCACATTACTCAGCCGCATGATCTTTGACAGCCTGCTGTGTCATCCCACAGAGTAAAAAACATGCTGCTGAAATCCAACTGTGTGTTGGAGGCCTTTGGGAATGCCAAGACCAACCGCAACGACAACTCCAGCCGCTTTGGCAAATACATGGACATCAATTTTGACTTCAAGGGGGACCCCATCGGAGGACACATCAACAACTACCTGCTGGAGAAGGTAAGGTGGGGTTGAGCTGACGAAAACTGCACCGTCTCATTTGGTAAAGGGTTTGTTCACTCATTAGTACAAACATGACAGTATTAAAATATTTTAAATAAAGGTACAAAAGTTTTCAACACTAATAATAAGGTATTGGGCAGGTGGGCTGTTTCAAGTATCTTGAAGAACTTGCCACAGAACTTCTGTAGATTTATGGGGTCTTGTTGTTATCTTTCTTCTCATTTAATCTTACCCTGAGTACCTGACATCTAATTGTTATACATTTGCCTTAATAAAGTAGAGCCATGCAGTGACATTTCTTTGTTAATTTTCCCAAACAGTCCAGGGTAATTTTCCAACAGGAAGGAGAGAGGAGCTTTCACTCGTTCTACCAGGTAAATATGTGTGTGCACCTGTGTGTATTTGCATGTAGTCACTAGTTTTGTTAGAGGTTCCTTGTAGAGTTTTAGACCTTTGGTAGTGCTATGGTGCTGTTTTTCAGTGATTAGGTCCCTGTTTTTCCTTCTCACCCATGCATATACAGATGCTGCACATAAATGCAAATGCAGACATGAGAGATGACTCTCAGCCCCTCCAGTGCTTTCACATTAATCCAGTGAACAACAATAGGCAGTAGGGCAACAATAAATAGTGCAGTATGCAGGCTAGTAAAAACAGATGAAAACAATCAGCTCTGCAACTGTTTTACAAGGAGGAATTACACCAAAGAGGTTTATTGGACCTTAAGGATACACAAAACATTTTGGCAGGCAAATCTGGGTGAAAACACAATTTTTAGTTTATTTTTAGAAACGCTCCACAGGGCCTCTTTTTTTAGTATGCAAAGTACTGAACTCACCAGCAGGGTTCTGAATCTTTGGATAATTTCTGAGTCATCAACAGACCTTTTGTTCATGTAGGAGGTTACTGAGTGGAGTTTGTTTTCAATATTGAGTGTAAGAGAGTGGAGGGATTTTTTTTTCCTCTTTTTTATAGATGCATTAAAGTAAAAAAAAAAGACTAGGTTAGCACGCTAATGGCTCAGGCTGCAGTATGTGTGTTTTATATGAGCAAACATATCAGAATTTTTAGCTGACATCGTGCAAAGTACAGGTCCAATTCCAAAAAGGTTGTGACACTGCATAAAATATGAATAAAACACAATGCAATTATTTGCATCTCAAATCTCATAAACCAACATTTTATGAAGACTATTATTGTGGATTGCACAATGAAATTCTGTTTGCATCTTGGTTTAAAAAGGGTCAGAAAGCAGACATAAAAAATTGAAAAAAGACATTAAAATAAATAAAGACTAAATTAATACAGAGAAACAGTTAAGAATAAATGGATTAAAAAATTGACTTCATTATTCTTTATACATAAATGGCAGCAGGTAGCAATTAGTAGTGTGGAAATAAAATGTTACTGTCCAGTAAAGTGCAGTTATGTTTTAGCAAGGGTATGTGTCCTAGGGGTATGATGGAGCACAGTAGTGTGGACTACAATAAAATGATACAGTCCGGTAACCTGCAATTGTGTCTTAGTAAGGGTGTGTGTGCAGGAGGTGTGATGGAGGTCACAGCTTTGGAGAAATAGCTCTTCGTCAGTCTGCTTGTTCGGTTTTTCATAGTTCTGAATCTCTGCCTATACACCAGGGAAATAAACAGTCTGTGACCTGGGTGGGTCGGATCTGTAAAAATGCTCCTGGCTTTCTTCTGGAGACATCTAGCATACACTGAATCTGGATCTGAGAGTGGACATCCCACAATCCCCTGCAGTGTTTTGAACACCTGGGCCAAGTCTTTCCTGTCCTGTGTTGTGCTGCTGGCACACCACACATTCACACAGTAGTAGAGGATGCTCTCCATGGTGCTCCTGTAAAAGTTTACCAGCAGCCTGGAGGAGAGTCCAGGTCACTTTAGCTGCCTAAAGAAGACCAGTCTTTGTTGTGCTCTCTTCACCAGGCGGAGGTGCTGAGCACTCAGGTGATGTTTGTGGATAGTATTAAGTTCTTGGGCATCCACATCACATTGCTCTCCACCTCTTCCCCATGTACTAGCAGTGGTGTGTGCTGACCTTCTGGATCTCATGAAAGTCCATGATGACCTCTTTTGTATTGATGTGTTGTCTGTGTTTTTTGCCAATAAAATAATAGTTAGTGATTTGCAATTCATTGCATTATGTGTTTATTTATAGTTTTGCAGCATTCAAACTCTTTTGGAATTGGGGTTGTACTATTTAATACTGTATAATGACCTCTGACTTTTAAGTGTAATTACACACTTTTTCTTTTCGTTCCTCCCCTAGCTGCTCAGAGGAGCTCCAGATTCTCTTTTACGCTCACTTCATGTCCAGAAGGACCCAACAGCATATAACTACAT
>VUQH01013290.1:1702-22175 GCA_015106775.1 Etroplus canarensis
ATTACCTTTCTTCCCACCATCACCACCACACCAAATCTATCTAAATTTTCCCAGTCTCTTTTTCCTTTCTCTCTCATATCAAATGTATCCATGTGTTACCAACACACTCCCACACACACGCACACACACTCAGTCACACCACAATCTGGTAATCATAATATGTACATTAAAGCATTAAAACTCCATTTTATGACCGATGATCTCTTGAACAGACTACAATTAATTGAAAATAACTGTGCAAATATTTAAGCACTTTTAAAATCCTCTGTTTGGTTACTGTGGTTGTTAAAAGCAAGATTCATAGAAGCTAAAAATGACTGAGTCAAAGCCAGAAAAGAGACTGTGATTTACTTAAAAAACATATTTTTTCTTCAACAATTATGCTATGATACCTTAATACTTAAGCACTATTATGGCATTGACAGCTCTCCCTGCCCTTACTAACCCTAATCCTGTGAGAGCACATCAACTGAGAATTAGGAGTGATGTAAAAAATAACTCCGTAAAAACTCATTCTTTAGGCAGAGCAGCAACACATAGAAACACAAAGCTGTGGCGTTGAGTACAGTAAATGCTTTAGCATGTTCCATCGAGTACACATAGTTTGTAATCACTGTTGTGAAGAGATTAGGCCAGTCTACTCCTTAAATCATTCCGACTTCAGATCAAAGGGGTTAAAGCAGGATTAGGATTAATGTGTCTTGGTAGAACAGGTGATAATCCCTTAAATTAGCCATGTAGCACAGGCAGGCCTCTTTTTCATCTCAACACCTGACTTATGGGTTGAAATACAGAGGGCTCAGATACAGGAAAGCAGTGCTGTTGTTACCCCAATTAGCTGTCCTCCCTCACCCTGACCACTCAGATAGCAGGCACTGCTCTAATGCATCAGCAAGATGACTTCATTTATATGCAGGTGGTGTTTTGAGAGTGGCTGAGTCAAGCAGCTGTGCTCCCTGCTTCCTTTGAGACAAGGGTTATGTAAAGCACACTTTTATGATTTGAGATCCTTTATTAACAGGTGGCTAACAGGATATCCTCGGGCAAGGTACAGCAAACGCTTCAAGAGAAGTATAGCCGGCCAGTGCTACTGATAGGCATCATGTAGAGGCTCAGTGGCTGATCTAGCAGAAGAGGGAAGTCGTAGGGGGTTTGACTCGACTCCAAGGACGGGAACGCTTCAGTCCATTTCTATCAAACTCTTCACACATGCTGCCTCTCACCCCCACCAGCTTCCTCCCCTGCTGTCAAACCTCCTTGTCTTCTGTTTGACTTTTCTACTCAAATCATCTTCATCCCACTCCAGCTCAACCTCCTGTCAGCAAAGAATCTGCAAGAAAAGAGCCCCGGGAAAAATACAACTGCGACAAAATGACTCTAAATCTACACTACAAAACCCAGGGCTGTCCATTCACCTGTCGGAAGATGGATAATTAGCATTTTGGACCAGGAGTAGCTGCAGTGCTGAAACTGCTCCCCACAGAGCTCCTGTCTGCTATCACAGCTCCCAGTTTGGCCAGTGGGTTTGCTCCAGTCCCAGCCATCTGGCTCACCTGCTAACAGCCAGGCCTTCTCCCCTACTGGCCGGCTGAAGACAGGAACATACCCCAAGAAAAGTCAAGTCACAGCCACACTAGGGTGTCCAGGATGAGTGAGAGCGGTGGATGGGGTGTGATAGATAAACTAATCGTTGAGAGGTAAAGTAAGACAGGGACTGCAAGACACAGTAAGAGGACACTGCTTCCTTTAAGCGACCACCCTCTGTGAGACTCAGTGACTGATGAATCCTTATGCCTGTGACTCCACACTGCACGCGTGTGTGTGCGCATGTCTGTAAGAGAGAGAGTACTGCATGTAAGCATGTGTGCACGCATGAATACAATCTTGCGTTTCTCAAACAGATCATGACAGCTCACAGCTGGAAGGGAAGCTACATTTCACCCAAAATTCAGCAGTAATTCGCAGATCCACAGCGGGACGTCCCGTATAGATGGTCATTTTGAAGGTCATTAGAATTGCAGTTGATAAAGCACAAAGGAGAGGTTTCTACTCAGGCTTGAAATCTGTGAAATATTTACATTCACATTACTATGACACTGAAAAGAATATGACTGCACTTTGCTCTTGAAATAAGATGCGGGAAAAATTGTCGAGCAGACCCCCTGCTGAGTTTTTCCATCTCAGCATGATATCATCCCCCTCACTTTGAATCTCAGTTCTGCAATTCACCTGCACAATGTTGGAAAGCCTGAGGCAGACAGAAATATTTTAATTTGGGGCAGACTGATGAGTTAATGTGATGATTATACATAATTATTCTTGATATACTGCATGTTCTCTGGTGTAGTCAACTAACCTTATCTAACTAGCGAAAGGCCCTAAAAGTACTGATTCTAAAGGCGTCCATACCAAATTTTTCATATTGCTATGCAAAATATTAATCAGGATTAAAGGTTAAACACTCAAACACTTAGCAGAGGTCTCTGAAGTTGCAGATCAAACAACCTTGAACCAAGCTGTAAAAATGTTTAAAAGAAACCACAATCTAATAAGGACCTTTTGTCAAATTTGATCAAATTTAAATAAAAACAAAGCTTTGTCTAAATGCACAAAGGGTTGCCTTCAACTTTTCAAAGTGCCGTCTGTTTTACTACTCTCATTACTCTAATTGTGGCATTTCTGCTTTCACTCAGCAAAACATCTTAGATTGTCAGTAAATTTCTCCATAATTCTGTAGCCATGTTGATAAAGTTTTGATTGGATTAATGTGAAAATTCAGACAATGTGTTTAGGATTTGAAAAAGTAAAGTTTTTAAGGTAAAGCTTTTGCCTTTGCAAAGCTGATGAAGAACACACAGCTGATACATTCCCCTGATATCATCTAAGTAAATGCAAATGTAAGTGAGAATCCACAGTACAGCAGAGAGCAAGCAGTGCAAACATCAGCAGTTTTCAGAGTAGGTTAGTCTCTTTCTCTGACCCTCATTCTTTCTGGACTTGCAGTCTCTCCATCTTTGTCTCACACTCTTCTTCCCCCTCCGTAGCCCAACGAGGACTTCTCTGTCCTTCATCCTCATTCTATTTCATGCCTCGTCCTTCTCTTGCTCAGTCCTCATCCATCACCACCCGCACCCTGCACTTCACACAGCCCCCCCTCCCCTCCCAACAGCACCCGTCCAGTATACAGCTTGGGTAGATACAGATGCAGCCTTCAGCTGGCCCCAGTGTTGACACACTCCTCTGTGACTCATCACTTCATCTGACTTGATTTAGCATTCATCACATCACAACATCTCTTTCAACACCCAGCAGAAACACACAGGAAACATATGGGCCCTTTTGTCAGAACAAAATTTGTGAGTTATAAGGAAAGGCTACCCAACATTAATATGGTATTACGACTGTGATTAATATGACAAAGGCTTATCTGCATGGACCTGAGTCATGACAAAGAGCTACTGAGTGACAGTTAAATGGTGGTCATAAACCAGCCCGTCTTCTCTCCCATCACATCAGATACTGCCATTTTGGTGTTCTCCAAATAATGCACTAGGTGTCCTTTGGCTTCTGTGCCTGACACACTGTGTTTAGTTTATACATATAGTTTAGTCTGTCATTCTCAGTGTGTCACCTGCGGATGATTGAAAAGGACCCCTTGCATCACTTTTCAATGGCATTTACCTCAGATTATTTTTAAAAATAAAACATTATTAAAAATTGTGCCTTTGCAAAGCTGATATTGTCTCAGTAAATGCAAATTTAAATGAGAATTTCTGTTTGTCACTTATGGATGCCTGTAAAGGACCCTTTTGCATCCCATTAAAATTCTCTAGGTAAACATCATTTTCATTGTGCAGGGTTAATGATGTGAGATATTTTAATTTAAAGCACAATTGTACCTAATCCTAGGCAAGTAGTCTTTAGTGACTAAAACAAAAAAATGAATCTGTGTCTAAATGCAAAAAAGGACTGCATTTATTATTTCAGTGACTTCGACTTTGCAGCTCTCACTAAACCTAACCAGCAAGTAAAAGCAAAAGTAAGCCATGAGCTAAAACAAAACAAAAGCAAGTGTAAACAAAGCAAAACAATGTTCAAAAGACAAAAACAGGAAAAACCACAGTCTCCTGGCTGACAATCTTCTGACTTACTCCACTGCTACTTCTCCAACCGCCTGATGCAGACTTTGGTGGCCAGTAATTTCTAGGCATACAATATAGCATCAAGGCCCAGAGATGCCAATGGACACTCTGTGTGTAGTCTGGAGACACCAGCAGCAGCTGACAGAGCAGCAGTACTTGACACCCTGGGATAAGAACTGGATAAAAAAAATGGGTGGATGAATGGACTAAAAAACAGTGCATCACTAATTAAGTGTGCCTGAAACAAGGTAGTTTGTAAGCTGTGTTCCACAGTCATATTAAACAATGTTGTTTATAATAGAGTCACAATAATAGTTAAGGAAGCAGATATTAAGGCCAATCGCAGATGCACTCACTGGCCACTTCAGTAGATACACCTTTCAAGTATCAAGCTGGACTCCCTTTTGGTATCAGACCTGCCGTTATTTTTTGGGGGCATATATTCAACAAGGTGTTGGAAACATTCCTCAGAGATTTTGGTCCATATTGACATTATAGCATCACACAGTTAGATCAAATATTCCACCACATCTCAAAGGTTCTCTATTGGACTGAGATCAGAAGATGGGTACACTGTGCTCATACAGAGGTCAACATGGTCGGCAACAATATTCAGGTAGGCTGTGGCATTTAAACAATGCTCAACTGGAACAAGGCAGGATGGATACATGCTTTCATGTTGTTCATGTCAAACTCTGTTAATACCATCCAAATGTTGCAGCAGCAATGAACTGGCTGATCAGTGTATATCAGTATCTGCATATATATTATTTGATATGTGCTGATATGAAAACTTTTTTACAGAACACAGTGCAGGAGAAGCTTGGGGTAATTTAGAAGAGATTCAATTATCATTTAATATTGTGTCCAGCAGAGTGGATTTGACTCCATTGTTTCCATGAAACAGAATATTCATCTCAGCTGAGCACAATGGTGCAGAGTCATGTTGCAGCTTTACAGTCAGATGCTTAGTAGTTTTTAAAACTCACAGCTGGAAAATTAATATACAGTGGCACTATCATTTTTCTTTTTCAGTATATCACACTGCACAGTATGCATATGCATATACATACAAATATACAGAATCAATACTGAAATATTTACTCACTTTCTCATATCTCCATTGGCCCCAAAGATACACTGTACTTGTTCTGTTCTAAGTAGTCACTCATTAACAGAGGTGGGAGGGAAAAATCAATGCAGTACAGTATTGCATGGCAATATTGTCTTGGTATCGTGATACCAAATACTGATATCTTATTATATAAATTGCATATAAAAATTTATCTTTTTAGTACATGAATAATAAAGTCCGTTGCTTTTTTAGTCTACCCACATAGTCTACATCTACTTTGAAATCCTTCAATTGCGAAAGGAGCTGCAAAACTACTGCTGTACATGTTGCACTGTTCAAATTACCTGTAACTGTACAGTAGTCCACACGTGCCCACAGAACATAACAATATACGTTACTGCAGTAAACAGCATATTGCAAAATGTTTAGAATTGTAATAATACTGTATCATGAGTTATTGTGATAATCTCGTATTATGGGGTTTCTGGTGGTGACGGTGGCAGCAGAGTGAGGCAGTGGTTAGCACTCATGTTACACAGCGAGTGGACCTCGGCTCAAACCCACCAAGCCAAGCATGCACACGCACACACACACACACACACACACACACACAACACCCCCACACACACACAATCGTGGCCCTTTAATGTCTTCAATTGTGAAGTAATGGTGCAAGAAGCCAAACAAATGATGATTATGGCACGCAATATAAACCTCTTTTTGAACATCAGGCAGAGCCACTCATAATCCTAACATCAGATGGTAAGTGGGCCTGGGATTTTGGACCTTGTTAGACCATCCAGCATACTGTTTGTTTCAACATACTGACGGGCCTGTTGCGACAGATTCTGATGAGATTAATAAAAAAAAAAAAAACCTCAGGGGTTCTGGTTTCACTAATACATGAATGAGTACAAGGCAGAAAAACAATGGACGGTGGAATCAGGAAGGATTGCACAACTCTAAAAAGGTGTCAGAATTTTATGTTGTATTTTGACACCCTGCTGTCTATAAATAACTGTTTTATAGCTGAACATGCTTCGAAAATGTAAAGATCATTTCCATTTTGGGTTATATTTAGGTTTTACAGGTGCCAGAAAAAATGAGTATTAGTACACCATGTTTCAGGTCAACCAAAAGCCCAGTAGGCTTCTGTTCTTGCCAGTAAGTAGGCCTAGCATGTGAACCATTTGATGTGGTTGAAGGAAAAAGACCAGGAGATGATGTAATGTTGGGGAAAAACTGTGTTTGAGAACTGCAGTTTCCACACTGTGTCCCAACTGCATCTTCCCACACCCCAGCACCTCTCAAAGGGGCTGGGCATCCCTCAAAACTCCCCCCAAAGAGCACAACAGATGTGTGGATGCTCTGTGTACATCAATCACCCATTGTCTTTCATCACACTCACTACACACAGTGTGTGGTCCATGTGGAGATAAGCAAAATGATGTCATGCAAAAGAGCAAACAAGTATAATCCTGTGCTTACTGTAAATTACATGTAAGCTGAATATAGGAAGAACAAAGGCACATTAACATACACAATTATAACAAGTTTATCAAATGAAGATTAGAAAGTTTTCAAGTAATTGTAAAAAGATTAACTATTGAATGAAACACAAAAAAATCTGAAAACCTTTACCTTTCTAAATACCATCTAGATCTAAAAATACCCAGAACGCTTGACTTTGCCATCCTGATTTAAGCATTATCAATTACACTGCCTTGATAAAACTGCATGACAGTGTATGAATCTCTGACTGGGCTTCAAGTCACACACACTAAAAATACACACTAAAGCAGTCAGTATTATGAGTGGATTATGTGCTCATTAACATAGACACAAATTTTATTAACACTCAGAGATAAAATCAAAGGTATGATAACTGGTGCCACAGCGATGTTCATTTTCACCTCCCACTTAGGAAGAGTGCTCCACAACAGGCTGTGAAGAAGTGGTGCTTGAGGCACGATTACTACAGTAAATGGCATCTCAACAAGAAGTGGATTTAGGAATAAAGAAAGGGGGATTTTCTCATCAGCTGTACTCACTATTCAGGCATTTCCGTTAAGTTGGCTCTATCAGAAACCCTCTGAACCGGAGAGAAATGTGAGTTGAATAGAGGCAGAAAGGTGGGAAAGCCGATGCTTTCACACCAACATTCAAACTGTCTGTCACACACGCTGATATCTAAGAATGCAAACTTGCACCTTACACCTCTCAAATCTGACAAGTGAATCCCGGCTGTAAAAGCTTTCAGTGTTAAGTGTTCAGTCTTCATCTCGCTGTAGCGATTAGCTGTTACTGAGGCATAAAGGGCTGCTTCTGAGCATGAAAGTTGTGATCGCTTGAATGACTTTGTGGAAATAGTGTGGACATCCTGGGCATGACAGTACTGACACAGAGGGCTGGAGGCAATAAGACTGTTCAGAGCTGTATAAAGGAAAAAAAATACTTTCTGGAGCTCAGAGTGAACGATTAATACATTCCCAAAGTCATGACTGTTGGACGCTTGGAAACTGCTATGCCAGGTTACACTCATGTACAAAGGTGAATATACCGTAGATACCATTATGTGTGAAGTTTGGTTTGGATACACCAGAGGTAGAGTTGCACTAGAGGCATCTTTTTATGCAGATCCCCAGCATCCTCAAAAGAGGATAACTGGCTTTGCAGCACTATCAACCCATCCAGATGGTATACAGGGCAGCTTTGACAGTCCAGAACAAGCTCTCCAATCGCTCTGCCACCCCCAAATCTTACTGACCTAAATCTGTTGCTCACAAGCAGAGAAGTGAGCTGAAGAGTGGTCACCTCCAAATTTCCCATTTTACACAGTGTATAATTAATTCTTGCACTGAACTAAGGCTGAATCAAAATTGCATGAAAACACACTGAACATCCAGATATTGCAATGATGTCATATTGTTGCAAATTACACAAATCATTATGTGACTACTGTTAATTTTATTGATAATATTTTCAATCAGAGTCTCACAGACACGTGCAAGTATTTCTACACAATAAGAGCTTTAATATTCTTAGGACACTTATGAGCACAAAATTTCCCTGCAGCACATTCATTACTTACATCAGAGCTTTTCTCTATGCTGTACGGGGAGAGTAATGTGAGAGTAGAATATTTTTTCAAAAAAGAGACCATCTTTTAATGTTTTACTGAGGCTTAATAAAGGCTTAATAAATCCAGGAATCAGCGAAGCTAACATAATAAGTTAAACAAAGTATCTAGGGTGATACACAGAAAAATTAAATAAACTCATTTTATACGCAATTTACTTCATCACCAACATATTCTAGCATGCACTTTCCCTTATGGACTACTTGGATTTCATGTATAGTAGGTATTTTTTTAATCCTGTACTGAACAGTGTAATCTTTTGAATGTTAAACACAACTTTGGAATTTCCCCTTTGATGACTTATAACAGTTGACTGATTGTGCTGCACCAAATTTATTTTCTTCCCAATACAAAAGGAGAAAATGCAAAATGCAAATCAACAATACATGGACAAACGGCCGACTGCACATTACAGGAGCTTTTATGACATCCCACATCTATAGGTAATAATATGGAGTTGGTTCCCCCTTTGCTGATATAACAGCTTCCACTCTTCTGGGAAAGCTTTCTACAAGATTTTGGAGCATGTCTGCAAGATTTTTTCTCCATTCATCCAGAAGAGCATCTGTGAGGTCAGACACTGATGTTGGACTAGAGAGTCTGCCTCACAGTCTCTATTCTAGTTCATCCCAAAGGTGTTCAGAGTGGTTGAGGTCAGGGCTATGTGCAGGCCAGTCAAGCTCTTCCACACCAAACTTATTTAACCATGCCTTAATGGACCTTGCTTTGTGCATTGGGGCACAGTCAAGCTGGAACAGGAAGGGGCCTTCCCTGAACTGTTTGCTCAAAGTTAGAAGAACAGTATTGTCCAAAATGTCTTAAAAAGCTGTGGCATTAAGATTTCCCTTCACTGGAACTACGAAGCCCAGGCCAACCCCTCAAAAACAGATCCATAGTATTATCCCTCCTCCAGCAAACTTTAAAGTTGGCACAATGCAGTCAGTAAGGTAACATTCTCCTGGCATTCACCAAACTCAAGCTTAACCATCGAACTAGATAGAGAAGTGTGATTTGTCACTGTATAGAACAGCTCACTCATGTAAGACTCGCATGCAGCTGCCCAGTCTTAGAAAACCCATGCCATGAAGCTCCTAGTGCACAGTTTTTGTGCTGATGTTAATGCCAGTGGAGGTTTTGAACTCTGCAGTTATTATTTGGGTGGACTGTTGCTGACTTTAACACAGCGTACACCTCAGCAATTGGCAACCCCGCTCTGTGACTGGGTCCTAAACATTTCCATTTAGAGCTGATGATGGAATATCCAGGGGGGAAGAAATTTCAGCAACTAACTTTATGCAACTGTGACATCCTATTACAGTACCACACCATAATTCAGTGAGCCACTTCAGTAAGGGCAGACTGCATGGCTAGGGTCTTGATTGTATATAACTTTGGCAACAGGTGAATGAAACACCTGAATTCGATGATTAAGATATGTGCCCAACACTTTTATCCATATAGTGTATTCTGAAAAGACTGGCTCAAAGTCAACCAGTAACACTGTCGGTGTCTATTTTTTCCAAATTAGAATATTTTGCCTTGAAAACACAAATGATACAAAAGAGTTTTACAAGCATACCACATTAACCCAAAATGGCTATAATTCACAGGCCTATTATGAGTGTCCCCTGTAGCATAGTGGTTTGCACATTCACCTTACACGCAAAAGGTTCCTGGTTCAATTCCAGGTGGGGAAATAAGCTCCTCTCAGCATGGAGGGTTGTGTCAGGACACAGCCGGTATAAAACCTCTGCCAAATTACCAATGCGGATTCATCTGCTGTGGCGACCCCTTGGTGGAGCATACAAGGGAGCAGTCAAAAGGTATGCTTCTTTTATTATGAGTAGAAGGCTAATTCAGTTATTGAGACAGTTTAAACAGACTTGGTTCCTGGTGTAAGACTACTAACTGAACAGCATGTTAATTTAACAAATGTAGATACAAATTATAATTTGCCAAGGTCTGAAAATACTACAAATGTCCCAGTCAAGGAGAGTGCAGCGTGAACCTGTCAAGATATATTAGAAGCCTCCATCTTACCAGCACTGCCATCTGACAAACGCATAACTGGCGTGGAGCCCAGAGAAGAAGGAAAGACAGCAGATGCCATCCAAAGCACACCATCCCTCCTCTATGAGCCTGTCAAGGATACATTTTTTTTTAAAACAACAAGTGCACCCTAAGGGGAGAAACCCAAATGTGTCTCACCTAGTTTTGGTTTAGCCAAAGCTCAGTGTACACCGGCCCATACCTTTAATTTGTACAAGGGATGTTCAGCATCTTTTCAGAAACACATATCAGAAGATGCTATGTATGATTTTTTTTGTCACCTGCCTCTTCACTAACAGAGCCAAGAGAAGGTTTCTAAGAGCATTATTAAGAGCTACTACAAGGGAACTTCAAAGCGGTATTTCAGCACAGTTTGGTGGGTGGAGACTGTGTAAATTAACCCTTATGTTGTGGTTAGTAGGCATCTACACAAAGTTCAAAAGGTAAATAACATACTTGTGCATCCACTCGTGATTTTCAAATTTGGTCCAATATTTGACAAACGGACCACACAAGAGGTTAATCAGAAATCCACGAGAACAGAACGAAAATCCTCCTCATTCCTATGTTGCACACTAAATTAAATGGTTCTTTATTATGGTCTAATTTTTCCATCCAAAATGTTCTGTCTTGCAACAAAAACACTATAATGGAATGCCAGCTCCAGCAACTCCCCCAGAAAATAGGCAGTTTTCAAGTAAAGAAACACAGACATCATCCTGGCTGCTGAAAATCCTTTAGCACCCACCCCCCACTGAAATATAGAGTACTTTCAAATTGGAAATAGTGAGAAATAGAACATCTTCATTCAGCTGCAGCAATCCTGTGCAAATTAAGAGAAGTGCCAATGTGCAATTACCACCCCAACAGCCAGTTCAATAGTCACAATCGCACAGGCTTGGCTGTCACTTCTCAACAGAAACCACCTATGGATGTCCAGATTTGCAAAGACAGGGCAGAAAAAGCAGGGAGGGTAATTTTTTAAAAGCCCTGGGGGCTGACAAGAGGCAGTTAATACATACTGAGAGATAAAACCCACTATTGGAGAAACTCTATTGATGTGTTTGATGGTAGCATCTGGGCTAATATTGATTGATTATTGATTGTAGCCCCCTTCCCACGGTGTGTTTTTCTCCACAGGCATTCAAACCAGTGTTTTTAAATGCACACAAAGGAGAAAAAATACAAGGGCTAATTGTACCTCAGAAGGGCATGTTCTCCAAAGCCACACATTGCAAATACAAAAACTGATTATCAAGACTGAACAGACATACTGTGCACATCTACAGTACAAGATAAAAGGAAAATGAATTTAGAGTAGCTACAGCAGTGTCAGCACTTGCAGTGGTCTTAACACTGGATCCCCTTCATCAATACTGCCCATCAACTAACCCAGTGATAAAACCCTTTCAAGACAGATAGAAATATGGAAGGCACTGTAGTACAAATAAAGTGCTTTTCCAGCCCATGGTGGAAAGCACACACACAGTGCCTCCTGCTGGGTAGCAGCTGAAACCCCTCCCTGATGTGCCTGCCTAGAGAACACAGAGAGAAAGGCAGAGCTACCCTGGGACAAACATGCCTTTCACTGTGCGATTCATATTACAATTTATGTTGGCATCTTTTCTGCAAGTTAATATAGAAGAAAATGCAATGCAGCTTCCGCAGGCGTCACCCCATATATCCCTCTCTGTCTTTCATTCAATCTTGTCCCCTTCCTCAACATCGGGACCCTCACATACGTACACTGCCGCTTTTACGCCGTGCTGTCAGTGCACTCACTGCTCACCTCTGAGGCACGAGGTTTTTTTCAACAGGAGACCGAAGCTCACCAAATGGCGCGTGAAATAAAATAGTGACACACGCCCCAATGAAAGCTAATAAGACATCACATTACAGAGATGAGAAACTATATCATTACCATGGCAACTGTGAGGCGCACAGCCAGAGGGCTGGCTGGGTGACAGGAAAAGAAAGGGTGGAGGAGAAAAGGATGGAGAAAGGCAAACAGGAAAAAAAGAGATTTGTAAAGAAAAAATGTATGAATGAGGCAGAGGGATATTGACAGAGTCTGCTTATCCTTAGTGTTTAAAAGACAGCATTAGCAGCTTCTATTCTGTCCGTGCTGTCACATGATATTGCTCCAGTTCACCATTTCTCCTTGACACTGTCAGTACTAACCCTCTAATTAGTGCAGAGCATAATTCCACTATAAACCACTGCTATTTTCAAGCAACTTCCTGATGACTGGCAGGATTAATTGGTGTGCTAAGCTCACATGACCCCCTCAGTCAAGCTTCGCACTGGGCCAAAAGCAAGAACTAAATGTGCGAGCAAATGTTGAAATGAGGGAGAAAAGTGACACATCCTTTACATCTTATCTACGTTTTAGTAATTGGACAGTGTTCAAGAGCCAATGAAACATTAAAAACCCCATCTGTGCCCCAACATTTGCTTCATTCATTATCTTATTCAAATATGTCAAGAATAGTCTTTTAAAAGAGTGCGCTGAGCAAGATTCTAGGGTGCTGAAACTGCAGTAATGGAGTATAATTTTGTGCACGCAGCCCATGTAGAAACGCCGACTGAGCGTCTATGAAATCCCAGCCTTTCAGTGGCAGCTGCAAGCAGTGTAAGCGAGCAAGGGGGCTGCAGTGTGGACTGCGCAATTTTGAGCATCTGGAGCAGCAGGCAGTGCAATCCTGCCTACATCTCACTAGAACAGAGCGACACTGCCAAACCACTACCCTGTTTATTTTTAAACCAGCTGGTAAAGGAACAGGAGGCTGTATAAGGTAGCCAAGTCATTCACCGCCTGAACAATAAGTGGAAAAGGGGAGGAAGGTGAGAATCAGTGTGAAATGAGCAAGAGAAAGAGAGTGCAAAAGGCTGAGAGTGAGGCTGGTAGCAAACACACCGGCGTCCTTGCACCCAGTTGCAGGAAGCCAAAAACAATTGAGTGACTTTGGGAAAAAGGAGGAAATGAAAGAAAACCACACATGAAGTGCACAGAGTGGATGTAGAGTCCAATATACTGAAACTGATAGACTAGAAGAGAAGTTTGAATAATTCATCAGTGTAATACAGTTTAATGACTTATCAAAATGCTGTAGCACTAGAGATTGTGGGGCAAAGAGGCCAATATTTTACATCGCTGACCAATCAAAATGCCACGACTGGACAGTGAAAAAATCCAAAGCACAGTTATTATTTAATTCACTCATATTATAAATAATTAAGTAGACTTTCTGGTGCTACATCGCTCTAGGGCGGCAGCACCGCAGGGGCACCACATGACACTTCACCCTCTGTGAGCGAGATGCAAAGCGCCAGCATTTAAAGTCGTTAACATGACAGACAGATGGACGTGGAGGGGCCGGCAGGCGTGTGAGATGTCTGTCTCCGTGCGCTGCATTACCCAACGTCAACAGTCTCTCAGGCTAAAACAAATATGAGGCACATGCAAATGAAGAAAAATGCTTAAAGGGGTTGAGGTAGGCAGTGCACTGTTTGATGCAAGGGAGTTTAATATATATGCAAAAAAAATGTTTACTGTGCAGATAATGAATTTCAGATGAGATCAGTTTTTGTTACTGTGAAATGCATTATTGGCACAGTAATGAAATTCAATTAAGAATATGAATGGCACAAATGTAGAAAGTGTCATTCTGTATTATGGCAAATGTCAAGTGTAAATATTCCATCATTAGTTTCATTCATCTAGAATACCTAGGAAGCCTAATCAGAGATGACCCATATATAAAAGAGAAGTTTTAAAACTAAACAAAATAACATTTAAAGAAACTGTAAAATAAATGTATAAACGCATGTCTGCAGTGTAGGAGGATTCTAATATAATAACATTCCTTTGTTGCAGCTCGGTGAATAATCACAACCTACAAAAAGAGGTTAAGCCAGACACCAAATGACTCTAGTGTGTACTGTTAATCTTAACACTGAGAAAAAGGTCCATATCATCCTCTTGCCACATACGCTGGCGTGTAAGGCTATTGCTGAAACAATTTTCACATTGCATCATCAAGTGAGCAAAATTCTTCGTGCTGATATCAGCTGCAGAGAATAGCTCTACTGTACAGTTCTCTCAGTGACTCTAAATTAAACTCCTTGTTTGCATCAGCTTTTCTGATCATCCTGCTCAGCATGTTGCCATCTACTCATACATGATTTTGCTTCAAGAAAAGGGGGACATATGTTGAAGGATAAAATGCGAGATACTTTAGCAAAAATCCATAAGAACATCCTGTCAAAATACTTAAACTGTTAAGCATCTTCAAAGCAAATCCTCAACTGCCAGTCTTGAAAATTAACAGCCATCACCGGTCAATCTCAGTACAACAACAAACAACTAAATCAGCCAATCAAATCACATTAAGCCTAAAATGCTTGAGTCTTCACTTGTCAAAATTAATCAATACATACTGCGTAAAACTGCATCGCCCTCTCTCACAGAGGTATTAGCTACACTATATGGACAAACGTATCGGGCCAACTACATATTACGCCTACAGAAGCATTTATTATATCCCATTCTAAATCCATAGCTATTGATATGGAGTTGGTTCCCCCTTTGCTGATATAAAAGCTTCTGCTCTTCTGGGAAAGCTTTCGACAAGATTTTGGAGTGTGTCTGTGGGAATTTTTGACCATTCATCCAGAAGAGCATTTGTGAGGTCAGACACTGATGGTGGACAAGAAGGCCTGGTTCACAATCTCCATTCTATTTCCTCCCAAAGGTGTTCCATAGGGTTGAGGTCAGGTCCCTGTGCATGCCAGTCAAGTTCTTCCACACCAAACTCATTTACCCATGCCTTAATGAACCTTGCTTTGTGAACTGGGGCACAGTCAGGCTGGAACAGAAAAAGGCTTTCTCCAAAATGTTTTCTCAAATTTAAAAGCATAGAAGCTGAGGCATTAAGATTTTCCTTCATTGGAACTAAGAGGTTCCCAGAAAAAAATGCCCATACTATCATCCCTTCTCCACCAAACAATGCAGGCAGGCAGGTAACATTCTCCTGTCATTTGCCAAACCATCAGACTGCTAGATAGAGAAGCGTGACTCATCACTCCACAGAACATGTTTCCACTGCTCAAAAGTTCAGTGGCAGTGTACTTTACACCACTTAATCTGACACTTAGCATTTTGCTTGGTGACATAAGGATTGAATGCAGCCAGTCATGCATGGTAACCTATGATATGAAGCTTGCATAGTTTTTGTGCTGATTTTAATGAGTCAGAAATGTGTTAATGACTTTTACACACTATGCTCTTCAGCACTGATGCTCAAATTCAGCGAGCTCTTTAGAACGACCTATTCTTTCACAAATGTACGTAAAGACAGACTGCATGGCTAGGTGTTTGATTTTATACACCTTTTGTAATGAGACTGAATGAAACACTCAAATTCAGTTATTAAGAGGAGTGGCCCAAATCCTTTGTTTGTATAGTACAAGTCACATGATACAGTGGAAGTTATCACAATGACAGAAAACTTAAAGACTAATTTACAAGGGTTTGCAAATGAATTTTACTGTGTTGCTTTCTAGCTATTGTTGAAAACTGAGCACGCATCACTACAACATCCCTGCAAATTTTAATTTCAAAGCTGTGTCCGTAATTTTTTGAGCAGCAAAATTTCTCTTAATGCTCGTCAAAAGAACCTTTAGGAAATAAAAGGTTTTGCTACGCCATTTATTCTCTAAAAAGAATTTTGAATGTTTTTGCTTTCAAGCAAAGTCAGATCATCAGGTCCTCGTTTAAGTCTAAATTCAGGTGGCTTTTAGAGTTTCTTATAAATAAACAAACTGTGTTTACATTTAGTGTTGGTCACCAAAACACTTTTTGTATATCCTTGAGACTCTGAATTCATGTTTTTCCACTTACTATAAAACATTTACACAGACAATTTCTTTGAAACCCACATGTTTACTTGTAAGCGGTCTTTGCTGCATTTGCTAGCACACTGCTGCATTTTTCGGTGGACGGTCGCCACCTGTAGATCAGTGGGAAAAAACGTCAAATCATTGGCAGGAAGTTATTACGTTGTGCTTGTATGCATGCACATATTACAGCAAACAAAATATGGACACTCACATAAAAGACTGCCCATTGTGCTACTAGTGGTCAATAACACCGCAGGGTTCCTTTAAAACTGAAGCATGCAAAATGTGAACTAAACTCAAGAGCAGATTCAAATGGCATGCAGGCAAAGCCCAGAGATCTATATCATTTACACATGCAGATGAGAGCTGCGGGTTCATATACATGCAGATAGGAACTCTGCAACTGAGAGCTTTAAGTAAAAGAATCAAGATGGGATTCCAGAAAAAAGGTCCTGCACTTCATCAATAATTCATGGGCTGGGTTATTTACTTTTGCTGGGGTGCAAACTCCAGTTCATCTTTCCTACAGAAATGTATAAGGCTGTGTCTAAAAGGGGGGATAAGGAGGAAAAAGCACAGGGGGAAGTGCGAGTTGAATACGAATAAGATACTGACCATTTCTAAGACAAAAAACTGTATTTTCTCATTCTAGAGGTTCAACGAAGCACTGATTCTTCTTAGCAGACTCCAGCTACTTGCCTGCTCTCACCCCAGGGCCAAGCACGCCAAGCAATGCTTTCTACTGACATGCTATTTTCTGCTATATGTACAAAAAATTATGTGGTCTTTACACCATAATATGATAAATGATGTTCCTGCCCAGCAGTCATATTCTACATCTTTCTTTACAGGATAGTAAAGATGTGACATGGAGCGAAGCCATGACAGCATATTGATGAGACAGGTAAGAGAGTAAGCTGCATGTGGGTGAGTCATTCCCCAGCAGCCTGAGATCAAGTAGAAAAAGCTTTTTTAAACACCTGACTGGAGCTGAACATATTCTGCCATGTTTAAGGGTCATCTCAATCAGACCTTTGTTTTGCACTGGTGTCATCACTCTCCATTTCACACAGCCTGTCATCCTGGCGTGCTGTGACTCAGTGTTTGAACAAGATGCAGCCCTGCGATCTGAGTGGTTGAACATGATTGGCTGAGCATGATGTTCTCATGCATGACCGAATATACAGAAAGTCAGAGAGCTTAATGTATGAGTAGTCACTGGGCTCTATTTCAGTGCTGGCATAAGACAGTTTGATTCACGCCAGCTGTGTCAGGAACAAAGCAATTTTCTTACTGGCCTGCACTTTTGGATAAAGTGACACAGCTTGGGAAGTATTTATTCTGTGTAACTTTAGCCTAGAATACAGCACCAAATTTGACCTATACTTTAAATCACAAAGACCCTGACTCAGCAAGTCCTAGAACACAAAACATCTAGTACCCAGCCAAGGCTGCTGAATTCATGGCATTCTGGCTAATGTGGATAACGTATGCGTTATGAACTTGAAAATGGCAATATCAGTATCATTTTCTTTACATTTTGGATGTTTTCACACATTCTTTATATTAAAACAGCCCAACCTGTTTCTCTTAAAGAAGTAGCAGAAAAGGGACCTTGTTCTTTTTGCATTTGCATTGTGAATGCATTGAATCAGCTCTGTCTTTGGATTCTTGCTTTTAAATAAATACAACATTGGAATGAAAAGCTTTGAGTTCCTTGACACTGTTTATACAATCGTGTAAAAAAGAAATTGCACTCTCTAGGGCTTTATTCATTAGGAAATAATGATTTTAAAAAACAAATAGTAAAATCTGATCTTTACCAGGTTCTAAAAATATTTAAGTTTAACCTCAGGGGTAGCTTTAAGAACAATCTTTAGTAGCTATAACTTAAAGAAATCATTTTCTGTATGAATTTATCAGTCTTTCACATAGTTGTGGAGGAATTTTGGCCCACCCTTTTTTACAGAATTGTTTCAGTTCATTGAGGTTTGTGGGCATTTGTTTATGTACTCTTATGGTCCCATCACAGCATTTCAATCAGATTGAGGTTTGGACTTTGACTGGGCCGTTGTAGCACCTTGATTTTTTTTCTTTCTTAGCCATTCTGTTGTAGATTTGCTGGTGTGCTTAGGATCATTGTTCTGTTGCATGACCCAATTTCAGCTAAGCTTTAGCTGTCAGACAGATGGCCTCACATTTGATTCTAGATTACTTTTGATATCCAGAGGAGTTCATGGTTACTCAATGGCAGCAAGGTGCCAAGGTTCTGTGGCTGCAAAATAAGTCCAAATCATCACCCCTCCACCACCGTGCTTGACAGTTAGTGAGAGGTGTTTTCGCTGATAGGCTGTGTTTGGTTTTGGTCAAACGTGGTGCTGTGCATTTCAGCCAAACAGCTCCACTTTGGTCTTGTATGTCCAATAGACAACGTTCCAGAAGTTCACTCAGATACAACTTTGCAAACCAAAGCCGTGATGCTATATTTCCTCTCCCCGTAACCCTGCCAAACAAGTCATACTTCAGTGTTTTCCCATTGTGAATAATCTTCTTATCGTAGAATGATGGACTTCAAATTGTTTGTAAATGACCTTATAACCCTTCCCAGATTGATAGGCAGAAACATCTGCTTCCCTAAGATAATTACTAAAGTGTTTCCTTCTTGGCATTGTGTCAACACACACCTGAATGCTCCAGAACAGCAAAGTGCCAAAACTTTTTCTTTTATAGAGAGGCTCACATTTGTGCTTTTGATTAGTAGCACTTGGCTGCTACTTACCCTCTTACTTCCTATGGAAGTAGTAAGGATGTGCCTAGTTTTTCACAAATTTGCTTCTGCATTTAACTTAATTTAGTTAAATAAATAATGACACCATGTAATGTGACGTGTTGTTGTTCATCTGTGGTGACAAAAGGATAGAACTGAAAGAGGGTGTACTTTATTCACATGACTGTACCTGTAGATTTCTTTACTCCATATCAAGCAGTTGAACACAGTCAGTCAACTCAATGCATTCAGGCATATGGACATGGTCAAGACAACCCAGTCGCAGGGGCCCACAAGCCAGTGTACTCCTAGTGCTAGTCCCAAGCCCGGGTAAATGGGGAGGGATGTGTCAGGAAGGGCATCCGGCGTAAAACCTTTGCCAAAACAAATATTCATAACACGACTTCCATACTGGATCGGTCGCAGCCCGGGTTAACAACGACCGCCTCCGCTGCCAGTAGCCAACAGGATGCCGGTGGAAACTATACTACTGTTGGCCAAAGACCAAGGAGGGGGAGAGGGGGAAAGCGGGTTAGGAGGCAGAGAGAGAGAGAGAAGGAAAGGCAGGAGGGTGGAGGTGAGAGTAGGGACTTTAAATGTAGGGACTATGACTGGTAAAGGGAGAGAGCTGGCTGATATCATGAAAAGAAGAAAGGTAGATATATTGTGGTGCAAGAAACCAGGTGGAGGGGAAGCAAGGCCAGGAGCATCGGAGGTGGATTCAAATGGTTCTAACATGGTGTAGACATGAAGAGAAATGAAGCAGGGGTAATCTTGAAGAAAGAGTATGTGAAGAGTGTTCTGGAGGTGAAGAGAGTGTCAGACAGAATTATGACTTTGAAGCTGGAAACTGAAGGTGTGATGCTGAATGTTGTTAGAAGAGCCAGTTAGAAGAGAAAGAGGAATTGTGGAGTAAGTTGGATGAAGTGGTAGAGAGTATTCCCAGGGGAGAGAGAGTGGTGACTGGAGCAGACTTCAACGGGCATGTAGGTTAAGGGAACAATGGGGATGAGGAGGTGTTGGGTAGTTACGGTGTTAAGGAGAGGAATGTGGAGAAACAGATGGTAGCGGATTTTGCAAAAAGGATGGAAATGGCTGTAGTGAACATGTATTTCAAGAAGAGGGAGGAACATAGAGTGACCTACAAGAGGGAGGAAGGTGCACACAGGTGGACTATGTCTTATACAGGAGGTGCAACCTGAAGGAGGTAGGAGTCTGCAAGGTGGTGTCAGGGGAAAATGTAGCTAGGCAACATCGGATGGTGGTCTGTAGGATGACTTTGGAAAGCAAGAAGAGGAAACAAGTGAAGGTAGAGCCAAGGATTAAATGGTGGAAGTTGAGGAAGGAAGAATGTTGTGCAGAGTTCAAGGAGGAGTTGAGACAGGCCCTGGGTGGTAGTG